>CAUYMX010081348.1:0-35094 GCA_963573855.1 Lepilemur septentrionalis
TAAAAGCAGTTATTCAGGAGGTAGAGGAATTGTTCTTGTGTTTTGGCAGCCTTTGACTGGGTAGTTTAGGGTTAGCAAGAGTGGAGGGAGGACGAGTGGCTGGGCTAATGGTGAGAGTGGGAGGAACAGGGGAAGGACCAAGGTTGTCCGATGCCACAGTAGGGAACGGCCACGCTCCGGCATCTCCCACATCTTCCCCTCTGCCACTCCCCACCACCTGACGCATTGTGTATTTTGTTGTTTAATGTATTGCCTGTGTCTCCTGCTCCATGTTATAGGGTGAAAGCGCCGCAAACAAATCAGTCGAATTAATCTATAGAAGATATAGGAGTTTATTTAGCCGGCCGGCGACCACCTCTATCCAGAGAGTGGCCCCGACCTAAGTTTAGTCAGAGTTTTTATACCCTTTCGCAGAAGGGCTACGTGCCTGCACACAGGTGCAGCAGAAACAAAGAAAACAGACAGGATAATCATTAACAATTGACGGTTACACTGCCCGGAGGTCTGCTGATTTACAGACCCCCTAGTTTCTGGGTTATAGGAACACATAGATCATAATCACTAACATAGGGTCATCATGCTCTTTGCCTTTAGGTCGCTTTAATCTAATCTATTGATCAAAAGCATACTTTGTGTAATCATGCCTTAGTTTCCATTCCCAACATTACTCCCAGCAAGCAAAGTACAGGAGCAGATTGCATCAGTTAAATTCCCTCAACCTATTAACCCTATAGGTGCCTTCTGCGCAACCCATCACAACTACCACTATTCCTTTCTCTGCCAAAGCAGTTTCTCAAAGTATATAAGAAACTCCCAGGAAACTTGTTAAACATGTAGCAGTCCTCACCCTCAGATGAACTAAAACATTTCTGGAGAAGGATCTAGGAATCTCATTCTTTTTATTTATTTATTTATTTACTTATTTTTTGAGACACAGTCTCACTCTTTTGCCCGGGCTAGAATGTCGTGACGTCAGCCTAGCTCATAACAACCTCAAACCCGTGGGCTGAAGTGATCCTCCTGCCTCAGCCTCCTGACTAGCTAGACTACAGGCACACACCAGGACACATGGCTAATTTTTCTATTTTTAGTATTTTTCTATTTTTGCTCATAGACTGGCCTTGAACTCCTGAGCTCAACAATCCTCCTGCTTCAGCCTCCCAGAGTTCTAGGATTACAGATGTGAGCCACCACCCCTGGCCTGATTCTTTTTTTTTAGAGAAAGGGTCTTGCTCTTTCACCCAGCCTGAAGTGCTGTGGCCTGATCTGATCATAGCTCACTGCAGCCTTGAACTGGGCTCAAGTGATACTTCCACCTCAACCTCCCAAGTAGCTGGGACTATAGGCACATGCCACGAGAGCCCAGTTATTTTTTGCTTGTTTGTTTGTAGAGACCAGGTCTGGATATGTTGCCCAGGCTGGTCTCAAACTCCTGACCTTCAGGAATCCTCTGGCCCCATGGCCAAAATGCTGGGATTACAGGTGTGAGCCAGTAATCTGATTGTTATACATGCCAGTGTTTGGGAACTACTCTTCCAAATAGGTCCCAGCCCTTAAGGCCATTCCCACCAAAGTGGAAGAAACATATTCATTAATCTCTTCTTCTACCAGCAACTGCTTAATCCTATGGAGAATTCCCCGGCTGGGAACTAAAGAGTCAAAGAAAACAATAATCTATTTGTTATATGCCTTTGGGCAAGTGGTTTAACCCTTCTTTGGCCTCAATTTCCTCCTAAGTAGAATGGGGTAATAATCTGGGCTTTTCTAATTGTATCACATATTTTGCAAAGATGCAAGGACACATGACTGCAAGCAGAGCACTATAAACCATTTCTCCAGTGTTGGTTGTTTGGGACTAAAAATTGAGCACTAAAAGGAATATTACCTCAGTATCTGGTAAGATATCTGCAATCCAGGTATATTAATTATCTATTGCTGCCTAACAAATTACCCTCAAATTTAGCAACTTAAAACAACGAACTTTTATATCTCCCAGTTTCTGAGGGTCTGGAATCCAGGAGTGGCTTAGTTGGGGCTGGAGAATCTGCTTCCATACTCACTCTGGTGGCTGTTGGCAGGCCTCAGTTCTTCACTGGTTTTTGGTCGGAAATATTAGGTTTTTGCCATGTGGGCCTCTCCATAGGACTGTTTGTAACATGGCACCTTGCTTTCTCCAGAATAAGAAATCCAAGAGAGAGAGAGACCCTAAGCCAAAAGGTACAGTCTTTTCATAACCTAATCTTAGAAGTAACATGTCATCACTTCTGCCTCACATTATTGGTTACATAGACCAACTCTGGTACAATATGGGAGGGACTACATAAGAGTGTGAATAACAGGAAGCAGAGATTATTGGGAGCCATCTTGGGGGTTGTCTAAACATACAAGGTCTGGTCTTCAATGTTGCAGGTCTGGAAAAATTCAATTTAGACAGCATATTAGAATTTATCAGATTCAGGAGACTGACTTACACAAATCAAATTCACATGAAACCTTATCTTGTATGACTCCCTCCCTTTTCTAGAACTCTCCAGCGAAACTGGTTTTCCTTTTTTTTTTTTTTTTTTTGAAACAGAGTCTCACTCTGTTGCCCAGGCTATAGAGTGCCATGGCATCAGCCTAGCTCACAGCAACCTCAAACTCCTGAGCTCAAGCGATCCTTCTGCCTCAGCCTCCCGAGTAGCTGGGACTACAGGCACGTGCCACCATGCCTGGGTAATTTTTTCTATATATTTTTAGTTGTCCGGCTAATTTCTTTCTATTTTTTTAATAGAGACGGGGGTCTCACTCTTGCTCAGGCTGGTTTGGAACTCCCGACCTTGAGCGATCCCCACGCCTTGGCCTCCCATAGTTTTAGGATTACAGGCGTGAACCACCGATTAAGCTTTGAGAAAAGAATAAAGGTAGGCTGGGCGTGGCTCACGCCTGTAATCCTAGCATTCTGGGAGGCCAAGGCGGGAGGATCGCTCAAGGTCAGGAATTCCAAACCAGCCTGAGCAAGAGCGAGACCCCGTCTCTACTAAAAAAAACAGAAATTAGCTGGACAACTGAAAATATATAGAAAAAATTAGCCAGGCATGGTGGCACGTGCCTGTAGTCCCAGCTACTCGGGAGGCTGAGGCAGTAGGATCGCTTGAGCCCAGGAGTCTGAGGTTGCTGTGAGCTAGCTGACGCCATGGCACTCACTGTTGCCTGGGCAGCAGATTTAGACTCTGTCTCAAAAAAAAAAAAAAAAAAAGGAAAACAATATGAAGTAGGTTCTAAGTGGCAAATGAGTGAATACTAGAGACAGCGATAGACTATAGAAATACAGGGAGGGATCACTGTTGACGGGGATAGTCAAAAAGTGTTTCCTAGATTAAACAGAGCATGATACGTTTTGAGGTTCGAGTATTCCAGGCAGAAAAACAAAGGCAGAACACCTGTTTTTTGGGGGGGGCAGCAAGGATATCTGGAGCAGCAGGAAATGTTGGTAATATTTGGTAATAAATTTGGTAATGAGAAGTCAACGTAAGTTTCCGAGAGGCAGCAGAGAGCGGAGAACGCGGTATTTTACGATTAAACGTTTGGTACTGCCGCAGTGTGGGACTAGGTGAGGGTCAGCTCCTGGAGCGTGGGTGCCCACTAGGGGGTGGTGTTTCAAAACATAGATCCGCTTTGACTAAGGTGAAATGAATGTACAGCAGCTGGTAGTACGTGAAAGAGAGCGTTCCGACAGTTGGACAAATTAACGAAAATGAAATAATATGTTAACTCTCCCCCTTACTGCTACGCGCTCCCCAAATTGGTCTACCCGTGTAACACAAAACGAAGCACTAGAGCTTGTGTCAGACGGGCTCTGCGGAAAACGACTACTACTCCCGAGAACCCTCGCGCGAGGCCAGGGCTTTTTTCCCGGGTGCAAGTGGTCTCGCCGCATGGCCTTCTGGGAGCCGTAGTCTTGCAGTGTCATTCGGGAGTTGTAGTTCCCTTCCCACAATCGGCTGGGCGAGGCGGCGCCGGCGATCAGAGCAGCCCTGGGTGTTCAGGGGCCAAGATGGCGGCGCGCCGGGGACGGAGAGACGGAGTCGCGCCGCCACTGAGTGGGGGCCCCGGTCCAGATCCCGGCGGCGGAGCCCGCGGCAGCGGTTGGGGGAGTCGGAGCCAAGCGCCGTATGGGACCTTGGGTGCTGTGAGCGGCGGGGAGCAGGTGAGAGGCTGGCGGGCGGCCCGCGGCTGGCAGCAAAGCGATGTGTGCCGGGCGGTGACACGTGGACGCCACAGGAAAGGGAGGAAGCTCTTGAGAGTCGATGCCGGGTGGCCGCAGGAGCCGAGTCAGGCCAAGTGGACCTAAGGCATTTGCTGGGGCTAGGCGGGCACTGGCAGGGTCTTTGCGGCCATTTCTGGGGAACGCCGCAGGGTCAGAGCCCGGTGTCGGAAACATGGCCCGCGGTGGGGGGTTAGGGATTCAGGCTTGGAGTTGAAGGCTAAGACCTCGCTCTAAAGATGCCTAGTGCTGCTCCCCTAGCTCAGCGCAGCAGTTCCCTTTTTGGAGACACGTGGGGTGGGGGGAGCAATTTTCCCGGGAGAACTTGTCTGCCTCCCCTCCCCCTCTAGGCGGCCCTGGCATCCACGTGGGTTGGGCTCCCAGTGGAGGGGGGCGCGGGCCGCGGGTCCACGTGGGGGCGGGGAAGGGATGTCCACGTGGCTCCCATCCCAGGCTGTCGGGCATCTAGTATCGGCCCTGGAGCCGCACTGCTGGGAATTGGGTGTGTCTCAGCTGGTCCCGCCATCTCCGGCCCGGGCTTCACCGGCCGGGGAGGAAGGTAGGAGTTACTAGACTCAATTTTGCAGAGTCCTGGAGTTTTTTTTCCCCACTGCTTCAGTCCGCAGCGCCTGTCTTCTGAGGACTTTCCAGATGTTCGGGGAGTCTCTTCCCTTCAGATGTTGGAGTGTGATGGGGAGGTTAGATGGCTGAGGCTGAAGGGCTGTAGAAGAGTGAGCTTGTGGCTGCTTCTGTCTGACCGGCTTGGGGTGGGTTGTGAGTCACCGGCACTGGCGTGTTGGTTGCCTGCAGTCCTGCCTCGTTAGTGATTCAAGGGGCATGGGGAGTGTCAACATATACTTGGGACAAGCTTAAGTAAGGAAGGGAAGCCTGCCCCCTTCCCCTTTTTTCCTCCAGCATCTCTTTTGAGGAGGCAGCTGAGGCCTGCTCCTGGGAACTGACACTGGAGTGGTCCATATTTAAGGCTGTCCGGAATTTTGCTGGAGATGGGAAAAGTTGGAGGCAGTTTGAGAACTGTTCGACACTAGTTGAACATGTATTGGATGAGGAGGAATTCTTTCTGTCGGATTCTTTTTTCTTACCCTTCAGTTCTCCATATTTAAAAAATGTTTGTTGTCCTACTCTTCAGTGGAGAGCTTCTTAAAAGTTCCCACCGGGGTGGAAGTTGAGCAGGAATTAGTGTGAACTGTTATTTCTCTTAAGAAATTAAGCTGATGGCTGGGCGTGGTGGTTCACGCCTGTAATCCTAGCACTCTGGGAGGTCGAGTTGGGAGGATTGCTCAAGGTCAGGAGTTCAAAACCAGCCTGAGCACGAGCGAGACCCTGTCTCTACTAAAAATAGAAAGAAATTAATTGGCCAACTAAATATATATATAGAAAAAATTAGCCGGGTATGGTGGCACATGCCTGTAGTCCCAGTTACTCGGGGAGGCTGAGGCAGAAGGATCACTTGAGCCCAGGAGTTTGCGGTTGCTGTGAGCTAGGCTGATGCCACGGCACTCTAGCCTGGGCAACACAGTGAAACTCTGTCTCAAAAAAAAAAAAAAAGAAAAGAAATTAAACTGAGTTCTTGACGGCATTTTTTTTGTGAATGTTTCAAGGTGGGAGTTGGGCTGCCTGGTAAGGTCAGGTCCAGCAGACCAATCCATGCCCTTGCCTAAGGGAAAATGGCTTCTGGGGCATGACTTTGGGAGCAGCAGACCCTTTCTCCCTCATTTTCTCAGAGGTCACATCTTTTGGGGCTGGTGCTGCCCACCCTCTGGGGGAGAGGCAGGAGAGATCCAAGATCCATGGAAAGGGTCTCATGGAGAGATTGTCCCCACCAAATCAAAGATGGTTGTGTGTGAGCTGGTCAGTCAACCAGTTATTTATTGAGATACCATTATGTTTAGGCACAGGGAATACACTGGTAAACCACACAAACATGGCCCCTGTCTTCCAGGATCTTATTATGTTTTAATCAGGATAGACAGATAATAATGATGAATGGGACAAAAGGATATTTGGGATTACATAATTGGCATTAGTAATATACTTTGCAGGGTCTGGGAAGAGACATTTTAAGCTGAGACTTGAAGACTGTCCCTAGAAAAACTTTGATCAGAGGGAATAGTATGTGAAGGCCTGAAGGAGGGAGAGAACATGGCTTATTGGAGAAATTGAGAGACCCTGTATAGAAGAGTAGTGGGAGAGGACAAGCTGGAGTAGAATAGTCTAGTGGGGAAGATCAAGACTCCTGTAAGCCATATTAAGGAGTTTAAAACTAATGCTAAAAGCAGTGAGATGCCACTGAAGGGATTTTGACATGCATTTGAAAAGTTTGTGGATAAAATTGTTGTGGGAGAGCCAGTTGGGAGTTCGTTGAAGTTAGAGCTGCTGGTGGCTGCCTCATACTTTTAGCCTGGGCTTAGCCCTTGAATGATCTTGGTACTCTGGGAGCTGTGCTATTTGGGGGTTGAGGGGTGGTTGAGGTCAGGTAATGGGGTGTAGGGGAGGTCCTCTGACTGGATGCCTGATGAGGGTGCAGATGAATAGTTTGTAGAGCTGGGCATCATCTTGAGATTTCAGCTTAGTGGATTGGGCTCTGGTAGGTAGGAGGCAGGGCAGGTAGAGATGCAGCTTCCTTCCTCACCCAGGAGTGTTTGCTGAGCCAGCTGCTATTCAATTATTGGTAGTAATTACAGGATTGTGAAGGTCTGGGAGGGTTTAGTGCCTAAAACCTGCTGCCTTTCAGTTCATCTCTGGACCTGGCCTCCTTAAGTGTCCCTAACCAGCCTTTCCTCTCATTGGGAATTGGACTCAGCTCTGTTAGGAGGGTGTGTTTGTGTGTGTGTGTGTTGGGGGGGTGAAGTCACACCTGTTGCTTTTTTTATTTTGGAAGAGGTGCTGAGTTTCCCTTTGCTGCAGAAGGGGAGGAGGGTGTCTGGTTTGTCTGTATTTGATCCTGTTCTCAGGCCTTTGCATCAAGTTTCTTATGCAAAGGTAGTCCCTCTTATCTGTGGTTTCAGTTAACCGCGGTCAACCACGGTCTGAAAATAGGTGAGTGTAGTGCAATAAGATACTTTAAGAGATACCACATTCTCTCATTCATAACTTTTATTACAATATATTATTATAATTATTGTATTTTTAGTTATTGTTAAATTCTTACTGTGCCTAATATATAAATTAAACTTTATCATGGATATGTGTGTGTGTATATATATATAAACCATAGTATATATAGGGTTTGGTACTATCTGTGATTTCAGGCATCCACTGCTGGGGGTCTTGGACTGTATCTGCTGAGGACAAGGGGCACTACTGTAGTGGAGATACCCATGGCTCTGGCCTCTGACCTCACCACCTTACCAGTGCCATTCTCATCAATTCTGGCCCTGCCCATGCCCACATTCTTTTGTTTTTTTTTTTGAGACAGAGTCCCACTGTGTCACCCGGGGCTAGAGTGCTGTGGCGTCTGCCTAGCTCACAGCAACCTCAAACTCCTGAGCTCAAACAATTCCCCTGCTTCAGCCTCCCGAGTAGCTGGGACTACAGGCATGCGCCACCATGCCCAGCTAATTTTTTGTATATATATTTTTAGTCATCCAATTAATTTCTTTCTACTTTTTAGTAGAGACAGGGTCTCGCTCTTGCTCAGGCTGGTTTTGAACTCCTGACCTTGAGCGATCCTCCTGTCTCGGCCTCCCAGAGTGCTAGGATTACAGGCTTGAACCACCGCGCCCGGCCCATGCCCACACTCTTGACAGGTCTGGGCGGGCTGCTCCCTGCCTGACAGTAGGCTAAAAGATGTCACCAGCTCTCAGAGGAGTGTGGGGTGGCGCTTCTCTAACTACAGAATCAAGCTTTCTGTTCTTTTGCTCTTACCTAGTAGGAGTAGGGAAGAGACCCTTCCCTTGGAATTGAACTACCATCAAGAGATTGGGTGGCACACTGTTGAGTCTTCAAAATAAAAGCATGAATTGAGTGTGAATATCAGCTGTGTATAAGACACTGCTGGGCATCATGGGTAACTGGGAAGTATAAACATGTTTAAACTCTTATAGCAGCCAAGAAGAATATATGCTTATAGAATACCAAGGTTTATTTGCCCCAAGGGAACTTGGAATCTAATTTTTGTAGGGATGCAGGGAATGTCATAGGGACAGGATGTGATTGCCAGAAAAGTGAATGCTGCAGAAAAATGTGAATTTAGTGTTGTGAAGAGAGATCACCATGGGCTGGGGAAGCTTGAGGTATCTTCTTGAAGAAGGTAGGATTTTTGCTAAGCAGAGAACAGAGGCCTAAGTGGGATTTGAGGTAGGTAAGTTGTTGTAGCTGAAACAGTCTCCTTGCTGACCTCTTTTCCTTTGGTGTGCCCTCAGACTGTCGCCCTCACTCCTGCCAGCAGATGACTTCTGAACAATCTTGATCTTTTTGATGTCTTTACTCTGCAGTGGCTCCAACTGTTTCGGGATGGAGTCCAAACATTATTCTGCCTATAAGGTCCCTGAAAACTGCCATTCTGGTTGGGGCTTTTGCTCATGGATTTTACTTCTCTCTGCCCAGCCAGCCCAGACATTTGGTGATGGTGGGGTACTGATGAGTTTGGACCCATTGGTAGAGGGGCTGGGTACCTGATTTATGGAGCATATCAATCAGCTGTGCCCAGAGGGCTGGTACCCTTCTCACCTGCCCTTCTTTTGCCCCAGGTGCTGCTGCATGAGGAGGGGAGTGATTCCGGCTTTGTCAGTCTGTCTCGGCTAGGCCCATCTCTGAGGGACAAGGACCTGGAAATGGGGGAGCTATTGCTGCAGGATGAGACACTGCTGGGGACCATGCAGAGCTACATGGATGCCTCCCTCATCTCCCTCATTGAGGATTTTGGGAGCCTCGGAGAGGTGAGTTGGAGCTGGACTTGGAGGTCTTCAGGTAGGAGCTTTGCATAGGAGGCTCTAGCTCAAATCCTGGAAGTTGTTTTAGGTATGGCTCTGCCCTCCCAGAACCTTGGCTCCTGGTTGCCCAATCTGAGCCCTTGAAGTATGTGTGTATACACACACACACACATATATATTTTTGGAGAAAGAGTCTTTCTCTGTTGCCCGGGCTAGAGTGCCCAGGCATCAGCCTAGCTCATAGCAACCTCAAACTCCTGGGCTCAAATGATCCTCCTGCCTCAGCCTCCCTGTAGCTGAGACTACAGGTGCACACTACCAGGCCCAGCTATTTTTTCTATTTTTAGTAGAAATGGGGTCTTACTCTTGCTCAGGCTGGTCTCGAACCCCTGAGCTCAAACAATCCTCCCACCTCAGCCTCCCAGAGTGCTAGGATTATAGGTGTGAGCCACCACGCCTGGCCTGAAGTATATTTTTTATCTGTAGGTGGAAGTTAGGCTGCAGGCTACTAGATTATGTCCTAGTATTCCCTGTGTTGCTTCCACCTGACAAGTATTCCCTGTCTTGCTTCGACCGTAGCCCAAGGTCATTCCCCATCTGGGCTCCTGACCTACATGTCCAGAGGGTTTTGATCTGTTTTTGAGCCCAATTCTAGTATAGCCAAGGGTTGTCTGCTGAGCATTCCATGTTTTACCTGAGAGTGGGGGAGTATGTGAAACCCACACTTTTAAGATTTAAGTCTGACAGGTCTCTGTTGACACTAGAAATGTGGTGGATGGTAAATGATATTGGAACCCATGCCTCCTGGTACTCAGATTCTTCTCACTGCCAAATTGAGCTGGGCCGAGCCTGGGAGACTGATTCTCTTGGCATCTAGTCCTTCTCACTGGTCTACTAGGTTATTAGAGATGTTGGTAGGACCTTCTCGTTGTCTTTCTGGAGCAGAGCAGGTTATCTCTGGAGGATCAGAATGAAGTGTCGCTGCTCACGGCTCTGACGGAGATCTTGGATAATGCAGATTCTGAGAACCTGTCTCCATTTGACAGCATTCCTGACTCGGAGCTGCTTGTGTCACCTCGGGAGGGCTCCTCTGTGAGTGTGGAACCAGGGAGAGGGGATGTGGTTGGAGCAAAGGTTAGAACCATGTCTATGGGCCTACTCACATACGTCTGAAGCACAAACTAATCTCAGGTGTTTCTCTCCCTCTTAGCTGCACAAGCTGCTCACTCTCTCTCGGACACCTCCAGAACGTGACTTCATCACCCCTGTTGACCCACTGGGGCCTAGCACAGGCAGCAGTAGAGTGAGTGGGGTAAGCCTGATGTAGGGGGCCCTCACGAACCCCTAGGTGGTAGGAGTATGTGGTAACAGGTCTAGAAAATACATTGCCAGAGAAACTCCTCCTGAGGCTTCTTTTCTCTCTTGCAGGTGGAAATGTCTCTCACAGATCCCCCTTGGGACTTCTCCCCACCCTCCTTCTTGGAGACCTCTTCCCCTAAGCTTCCTAGCTGGAGACCCTCAAGATCAAGACCACGTTGGGGCCAATCCCCTCCCCCCCAGCAACGCAGTGATGGAGAAGAGGAGGAGGAGGTAGCCAGCTTCAGTGGCCAACTTCTTGCTGGGGAGCTCGACAACTCTGTGAGCAGTATCCCAGACTTCCCCATGCACCTGGCCTGCCCTGAGGAAGAAGATAAAGCAATAGCAGCAGAGATGGTGGTGCCAGCACCTGGCGATGAGAGCATCTCCTCCCTGAGTGAGCTGGTGCGGGCTATGCACCCATACTGCTTGCCCAACCTTACTCACCTGGCATCACTTGAGGATAAGCTTCAAGAGCAGCCAGACGATTTGACACTGCCTGAGGGTTGTGTGGTGCTAGAGATAGTGGGGCAGGCAGCCACAGCTGGTGATGACCTAGAGATCCCAGTTGTGGTTCGGCAGATGCCTACTGGACCCCAACCTGTGCTTCTGGATGACTCACTAGAGACTAATCCTACCTTGCAGCTTCTCATGCCCACGCTGGAGTCAGAGACGGAGCCTGCTGTGCCCAAGGCAGCCCTCTGCCCTGAGAAAGAGGGATTGTTACTGGACTCAGAGGAAAAGCTGGACTCAGCCTGTTTGTTGGAGCCCAGGGAGATCATGGAGCCAATGGTGTCTGAGGAGCCTCAGAACCCACCTGCCAGTGCAGGGCTGGGTTCCCAGAGAGCTCGAAAGGGCAGGAGGAAGAAGAAGAATGAGCAGCCAGCAGCCTGTGTGGAAAGCTACACCAGGAGGCTGAGGTCATCTTCTCGTGGGCAGTCTACTGTGGCTGCAGAAGCAACCTCTCAGGCAGGCAATTTGCAGAAACAACCTCAGGAGGAACTTCAAAGAGAGGTTGGCCCTCTACAGGGTAGGGGGAAGCCCCGGGCTTGGGCTCGGGCTTGGGCAGCTGCACTGGAGAAGCCTAGCTCTGAGAACTCGGAGAGAAGTGCTGGACAAGGTAGTCCTGCTAAAGAAGGTTCTCTAGACCTCTACCCCAAGCTGGTTGACACTGTCCAAGCCAATCATGTCCTAACCCATCTCTCATTGGTTGACTCTCCCCAGGGCGACCCCATGCCAGTTGACTCTGTTGAAGCTGATCCCACTGCAGTTGACCCTGTTGTATCTGAACCTGTACCTGTTGACCCTGTGTTGGTTGACCTTGCTTCATCTAACTCAGAGCTCCCAGCTGACCCAGTGCTGATTGACCCAGTCCTGGCTGACTCAGCAACAATTGACCCTGCAGTGGTTGTTCCCATCTCAGATAACTTGCCACCTGTTGATGCTGTCCCATCTGACCCAGCTCCAGTCGATCTAGTACCAGTTGACCCTATTCCCAATGACCTGGCTCCCGTTGACCCTGTGCTAATTAAGTCCAGACCAACTGATCCCAGACGTGGTGCAGTGTCATCAGCCCAGGGGAGTCCAGCCCCCCAGCCTCTGGATTCAGAGTCCTTGGACTCCCCAAAGGCCATCATCCCTGAAGTCAAGGAAGTTGTGGGTCCTCTGAAGGTAGAAAGTGGTACTAATGCCACAACCCAGGAAGCCAGACCTCGGCCTCTTAGCCTATCTGAGTACCGGCGACGAAGGCAGCAACGCCAAGCAGAGGCAGAAGAGAGGAGTTCCCAGCCCCCAGCTGGGAAGTGGCCCAGCCTTCCAGAGACCCCCACAGGGTTGGCAGACATCCCTTGTCTGGTCATCCCACCAGGCCCAGCCAAGAAGACAGCTCTACAGAGAAGCCCTGAAGCTCCCCCTGAGGCTTCTTTTGTATCTGTGGGTCCCAGCCCTTCTTCTCCTAGTCCTGAGCCACCGGCAAGCAAACCTGTGGCCTCATCAAGTCCCACTGAGCAGATGCCATCCCATGAGATGCTACTGCTGGCGAGACCTTCCCCTCCTGTACAGTCCGTGTCTCCTGTAGCACCCATGCCTCCCACAATGCCCACTGCTTTGCCTTTCCCCCCAGGTGGGCTGGGCATGCCCCCACCTCCCTTGCAGCCTTGTAGTCTCCCAGTGTCTGTGGGGCCAGTGATCCCTGATCCCTATACTCAATATGCCCCTCTGCCACCCTGGCCTTGTTATCCCCCCGTGTCCCCTTCTGCCTATCCTTGTCTGCCTCCCCCACCAACAGTGCCCCTAGTGTCTGGCACTCCTGGCACCTATGCTGTGCCCCCCACTTGCAATGTGCCTTGGGTACCCCCTCCTGCCCCAGTCTCACCTTATAGTTCCAGCTGTACCTATGGGCCCTTGGGATGGAGCTCAGGGCCGCAACACCCTCCATTCTGGTCTGCTGTTCCTCCACGTCCTTTGCCTCCAGCCTCTATTGGGAGAGCTGTTCCTCCACTTAAGAAGGAGCCTAGTGGTGTTCCAGCTGGCCCTCCTGAAAATGTACTTCCTGTGCCAATGGCTCCTCCCCTCAGTCTTGGGCCAGCTGGCCATGGAGCTCCACAGGTAGAGCCTACTACCAAGGTGGAGGTCAAGCCAGTGCCTCCATCTCCCCATCTGAAACATAAGGTATCCTCCTTGGTGCAAAGCCCCCGGATGAAGACTCTGCCATGTGTATCTGCTGAAGGTGTGGCTGTTGAGGAACCTGCATCAGAGAGGCCAAAGCCTGAGACCCAGGAGACCAAGCCCAGGGAAAAGCCCCCCTCTCCTGCTACCAAGGCTGTTCCCATACCAAGGCAGAGCACTGTCCCCAAGCTGCCTGCTGTCCACCCAGCCCGTCTAAGGAAGCTGTCTTTCCTGCCTACCCCACGTACCCAGGGTCCTGAAGACGTGGTTCAGGCTTTCATCAGTGAGATTGGTGAGTACCACACAGTTCAGCTGGTATCAAGAAGGGTACAAGGGTTGACTTGGGCCTTTTTTTGGATTTCTTTGGAGGGTTCTTTTTTTTGAGACTGAGTCTCACTCTGTTGCCTGGGTTAGAGTGCCATGGCATCAGCCTAGCTCACAGCAACCTCAAACTCCTGGGCTCAAGCAGTCCTTCTGCCTCAGCCTCCCTAGTAGCTGGTACTACAGGCATGTGCCACCATGCCCGGCTAATTTTTCTACATATTTAGAGTTGTCCAATTAATTTCTTTCTATTTTTAGAAGAGACGGGGTCTCACTCTTGCTCAGGCTGGTTTTGAACTCCTGACCTTGAGCCATCCTCCCTACTCAGCCTCCCAGAGTGCTAGGATTACAGGCGTGAGCCGCCGCGCCTGGCCCCTTTGGAGGGTTCTTTAGAGGCAGAGCTCTGAGTTTGCTTGAATCCTTTGTGCTCTGCACTGCTGCCTTGGCTTACTTAGTACAGTGAGCAGGGGAAATGGAAAGGGAGAAGTGATTTATGGGCTTCCTGGGACCTGTGTACTCAGTTGGTAGGGGCTGATTTTCAATCCTTTGTTGTGTGCCTCTACAGGAATTGAGGCATCGGACCTGTCCAGTCTGCTGGAGCAGTTTGAGAAATCAGAAGGTGAGGGAACCTGGGTAGTTTTGCTCCAACTCTTTTTTTGTTTACACTTCCTTTGGGCCTAGCCCTGTAGTTGCTTAAACTGGGGTGAAGGGGAAGGGTAGTCTTAGCCACTAGAGCAGCCCTCTAATTGGAATGGGGAGACAAGATTCACAGTAATCTAAGTAATCTAAGCCAGGGGCAGTGGTGGTACAACATGGCAAGTACTATAAAAGAGGAGACTAAGAGATCTAAATAGGTTTGGATTCCTTGGGACATTTTTCTAGAGGGAAGTAGCTCTCAAGTTGGGCCTTAAAAGTCAGGTAGGATTTCATAGAATGTGTATGTTGTGAATAAAGGCAGAGGGGATGTATAGGAAGGATGGTATATGGTGCATTTGGAAAGGAATGAATAGCTGGGCTTTCTCAGTACAAGGTGTGGATCTAGGACAGTAGAGGATTTGGTGTCCTGTTCTCAAGGATCTTCTGGTCTAATTGGGGAGAAAAATCTGCAGAAATGACTTCAGAGTTGGTAATATGTATCTATAGTGTGAGGCAAAATATAAAATATGGGAGTACAGGACACGAGTAGGTAAAGAAGTTAGTTAGGCAGGTCGTGTAGAACCTTGAATGCTAGGCTTATAAATTTGGACTCTATCTCAAATTCAGTGGGGAGTGTGGGTGTTTCTGAGCAGAAAAGAGACATGATTAAAAATAGTACCTGGGCACCCACTGGAGGAGACTGGATGTCTTTTGGGAGAGCCCAACAGGGAATATGTTGGCAAAGTGGATTTTCCTCCTTAGGGTCTCCAAAGCAAGCCCTCTGTGCCTCCTAGTCTGGAACATCTGGTTGGGCTTTTAACTAGTATGGTTTCTTTGCAGCCAAAAAGGAGTGTCCTCCCCCGGCTCCTGCTGACAGCTTGGCTGTAGGAAACTCAGGGTAAGTATCGAGCCATGTGAGCGAGTTACCCTACAGCTGTTGGTCAGCAGCCGGCTGGTGCTCCAGGATC
This sequence comes from Lepilemur septentrionalis, assembly GCA_963573855.1. NCBI lineage: Eukaryota > Metazoa > Chordata > Mammalia > Primates > Lepilemuridae > Lepilemur > Lepilemur septentrionalis. The sequence goes on from CAUYMX010081348.1 coordinate 15,087, forward strand.
ATCGACTGGATGCCTCTGTTGCAGGGATGTTTAGTCAGCTCTCGAGTCTTTCCCTGTTTCCCCATCCCCTGCTCTACCCATCACTACTGGGAGCTGTCTTGGGGAATAAGGTGGGAGGGTGTGTACTGCCCTCCAGCTGATTCCAGTCAGGGATTCCAAATACCCTGGAGGTGCTGCCTTTTATCATCTTCTGGCAAGTCATGCCTTTGGGGATTTCTTTCCTTCGTTTAACAGACTTTTTAAGCTTGCTCACTTCTGGTGATGGTGTAACTTAAAGTGGGGGAAGATGTTAATGGCTAGGACTTCCCTGATTCGTTGGAGGACACAGGCATGTGGACCTCCTTGCTCCCCAGTCTTCAGCACTGAGAGTCTGAGAGTTTTTTTTTTTTCATTTCTCATGTTCATGGTACCCCATTCTGTTCTGCCAAGCATGTTCCCCTCCACTTGGTTTCAGGTTGGTTTGAGCTGGGCAGATAGTATTCCTGATGTGAAGGAGGTTGGGGTTATTTAAGGTCATGGCCAGTCTGCCTCCTGGAATTGGGCAGAGCTGAGTTGAGACCCAATCTACAATTTAGTCATTAGAACACTTTTTGTGCAGGAGGAGGATGATGGGGGCATTTGTGCATCCCATTCTTCTCTGCCACACCCCTGTCCCATTGCTTTGTGAGGAAAGCAGATGTACAAGATATTGAGGAGGCAATGAATCAGGCTTTCCCTTTTCCCCCCCGCCAGCAGCGTTGACACTCCCCAGGAGAAGAGGCCCCTAGACCGGTTACAAGCCCCAGAACTGGCCAACGTAGCAGGTGGGTTCAGGGTGGGGAACACTGCCTGTGTCTAGTTTATGCAGCAACATTTACAGAGTCTGCTCTTCATCAAGCGTGTGTAGGCATTGAGGATACAGAGATCCGATCTCTATCCTTGAGGTACTCATAGCCTAGGGGGCAGATGTGTAAACAAATGAGCATGTTAAGTATCAGAGGTGGTATGTTAAAGAAGCCTATGATTTACAATGAGACGTGAAGGAGGACAGTTAGGGAAGGGTTGTGTAGAAGGTGATTTCCTAGCTGATGCTTGAGAAAATCACTGAAATCAGTCAGGTGGTAGATTTGGGGGACAGCACATCTAGGAAGACAGAGCAGCTTGAGTGATCTTAGGAACAAAACCAGCCATGTGTTTTGGGGAATTGTGAGTGGCTTGGTCTGGCTGGAGTGTAGTGGCTGATCAGGGTTGTGGGCAGAGCTAAAGCAAGACATGAAGCTGGAATGGTGGATAGAAGGTCAGATTATAGGAACTTTGAATACCATGTCAAGCTGTTTGGACTTTATCCTGTACATTGAAGAAGCAATTGAAAAAGCTTTACCAGATTGGTTTTTGGGTACTCTGTCTAGCAGGAATGTAGAAGACACACGGATGGGTATGAAGCTGGAAATAGGGAGACCATCAGAAGATGATTGCATGAGTCCAGGCAAGATGCAGCCTAGAAGTCAGGCAGTGCTGGGTGAAGGGGGTGGATCTAAGAATGCAGAGGTAGACCCGATAGGACCTGGTCACCACCTACATTTGGGTAGTGAGAAGATGAGGGGTTCAGGAGGACCCTGGCTGGCTAGGATTTTGTTGCTGATCCCCTAGAGGGGGAACATGGGGAAGGAGCTTGGTGTACTTTGTAAGATGAAGTGGGGGTCTCTGGAGCCTGTATACACAGTATTTGGAAGTGTAGAATCAGATCTCATCCTGCTATCTCCATCCTCCCTCCTGCTCAACAGGGCTCACCCCTCCAGCTACCCCTCCCCACCAGTTATGGAAGCCCCTGGCTGCTGTCTCACTGTTGGCCAAAGCCAAATCTCCTAAGTCCACCGCCCAGGAGGGAACCCTGAAGCCTGAAGGAGTTACAGAGGCCAAACATCCAGCTGCAGTCTGCCTCCAAGAAGGGGTCCATGGCCCTAGTCCTGTCCATGTGGGCTCTGGGGACCATGACTATTGTGTTCGGAGCAGGACCCCCCCAAAAAAGACGCCTGCCCTAGTCATTCCAGAGGTGGGCTCCCGATGGAACGTCAAACGCCATCAGGACATCACCATCAAACCTGTCTTGTCCCTGGGCACAGCCGCCCCCTTGCCCCCATGCACAGCTGCCTCCCAGGAACCACTTGATGACAGGACTAGCACTGAGCAGGCAGATCCCTCAGCGCATTGCCTTGCCCCATCTGCCTTGCTGTCCCCTGAGGCCTCACCCTGCCGGAATGACATGAACACTAGGACTCCCCATGAGCCCTCAGCCAAGCAGCGGTCAATGCGCTGTTACCGAAAAGCCTGCAGGTCAACCAGCCCCCCAAGCCGGGGCTGGCAGGGCCGCCGCGGCCACAGCAGCCGTTCTGTCAGCTCTGGGTCCAACCGGACCAGCGAAGCATCTTCCTCCTCATCCTCATCGTCGTCTTCCTCATCCCGGTCCCGGTCCAGGTCCCTCTCCCCCCCACACAAGAGGTGGCGAAGGTGAGCTCTGGTGGCCCTTTAGGTCCTCTCCATTTAGGAAGTTCGTGTACTCTGTGGTTTACTTTGAAAGCTTTTACACATTGTCTCTGGTACTTTCAGGCACTAAGGCTTCTATTTCTGTCTTTGGCTTTTGTCTTCACCCTTTTCCTGGATTGTTGACGGAGGCAAGCTGTGAGATGATAGCTTCTATCCCTTGTTGGAGTTTGGGCTATCCCCTGAGGTCTCCTGCTTCCTTAAGACATACCTTGGGGAGACATTAGGGTTTGATCTTGAGCATGTTGATTTTTTCACATATTGTATCAGTCCTCATGGTTATTTTCTCGGTGCTATGTGGGCTAGTGGGTTAATTGTTAATGGAAAACAGTTCTTCCCTTAATCACCTATTGAGGAAAGTGTCTGGGATAGTTCCTTTGAGTGTCACTGTGGCCTCATATATTTCCTGGAAGCATGTTTTTTTCTCAGTAATAGACTCAAATTTTCCCACTTAATGAAGAATTCTTAGGTGTTGGCCATGATACATATGTTTAGAAATGGCCTCTACTGCCGATCTAGCACAGTCGCCTCCTGTTATGCCATGGTCACAGTATTCCTATGAGACGTGGTAGGGCAGCAGTAATAACCCAGAGACCCAGGCCTGGCCCTAGCACCACAGAGAGCTGGTTGTGAGACCTGGGGCCCTTCCCTTGATGTCCCTGAGTCTCTATTTTTCTTCTTTCTGATTTGTTAAATATTTTTCAATTTATTTTATTTTTTAGAAACACTGGTTGAAATAATAGTTTTCAATTTTTTTGGCGGGGGGGTGGGACAGAGTCTTGCTCTGTTGCCCAGGCTAGAGTGGCCGTGGCATCAGCCTAGCCCACAGCAACCTCAAACTCCTGGGCTCAAGGGATTCTCCTGCTTCAGCCTCACGAGTAGCTGGGACTATAGGTGTGTACCACCACACCCAGCTAATTTTTTCTATTTTTTATTATTTAGTTGCCTGGCTAATTTCTTTCTATTTTTTTAGTAGAAACGGGGTCTTGCCCATGCTGAGGCTGGCCTCGAACTCCTGACCTCAAATGATCCTCCTGCCTTGGCCTCCCAGAGTGCGTGCTAGGGTTACAGGCATGAGCCACCACACCCAGCCTATTTTTCAGTTTTTAATTGCATAACTGAAAATAAATATTTCTACTAAAACTCTCCAAAACATTCCAGGTGTTTCTAAAATTCCATGAAGGGCCTCAGTTCATCTGTGAGGAAAAATTGTTCTTACAGAGTGCCTCTGCTCTGCTTTATCTGTGGCCCTCAGCTTCCTAACAGAGAGGCAGGGCTGGAGCCTGGGTGAGATAAGTGGGGTATACCTGCACTACTCCCAAGCATTCCTGCATGCCCTTTTATTCACTAGGTCCAGCTGCAGTTCCTCTGGACGTTCCCGAAGATGCTCTTCCTCTTCATCATCATCTTCATCTTCCTCCTCCTCTTCATCCAGTTCCCGAAGCCGATCGCGCTCCCCATCCCCCCGCCGGAGAAGTGACAGGAGACGGAGGTGAGCACATGTTCAGGGAGGCAGTGCATGAGAGTTCTGAGTATTGAATTGTCTTTTGTTAGGGGGGCTGACGACACCTTCTTTTGTCAGGTACAGCTCTTATCGTTCACATGACCATTACCAAAGGCAGAGAGTGCTGCAGAAGGAGCGTGCAATAGTGAGTAGAGGAACAGGTCATGGGAGGAGGGGGCTTGCCCCTGAGCCATGAGCTCAGAGAGTTGTCTGTAGCTGCAGACATGGTATGTCGATTTTTTTTATTTTTCAACATAGGAAGAGAGAAGAGTGGTCTTCATTGGGAAGATACCTGGCCGCATGACTCGATCAGAGCTGAAACAGAGGTTCTCAGTTTTTGGAGAAATTGAGGAATGCACCATCCACTTCCGTGTCCAGGGGTAAGCTTGGGCGCCCAAGATCAGGATGTCCTTTCCCATTCATCTACCTTGATGTCTCTTTGTCTTTCCTCTTTGCCTTGGTGTGCTGGGCAATGTGGGGTACCTTCATTTCTGCAGAGGGTTGGTCACTGGGGAATGAGAACCACGTCCATACCCTGGGTTGCTGTGTCTTCTCCATGGCATGTGCCCACATGACCACCCCAGCCCCTGCCTCACCTTCTCCACCAGTGACAACTATGGCTTCGTCACTTACCGCTATGCTGAGGAGGCATTTGCAGCCATCGAGAGTGGCCACAAGCTGCGGCAGGCAGATGAACAGCCCTTTGATCTCTGCTTTGGGGGCCGCAGGCAGTTCTGCAAGAGGAGCTATTCTGATCTTGGTGAGTGGAGTTAGGGCCTGAGGCTTTGGCGTACTTTATCCCCTCTCTAGAAAGGTTCCGAACCCTTAGAGAGTGGGTCTAGGCAGACTTACCTTCATTTGACAAACAGACAACCCAAAGGATGGGATGAGAGGAGAAATGGGGGCTTTGACTTAAAACTCAGGGCAATTTTAGCTCCATCTGTTATGTTGGGATGGGAGATGGCTGGTCATTTGAGGACCCTGTGGTTGGGAAGTGTGGTCAGAGACCTTGACGTTTGTCCCTCTTTACCTTTATAGACTCCAACCGGGAAGACTTTGACCCTGCACCTGTAAAGAGCAAATTTGATTCTCTTGATTTTGACACATTGTTGAAACAGGCCCAAAAGAACCTCCGGAGGTAACCTTGGGCCCTTCCCCTCCCCCTTTTTCTTTGGAGGTGCCCAACCTCCTCCACCCCCCTCCCCCACTCTAGGGGAGAGAGCTGCTAGTGAGGAGATGACTGTTTTATAAAGAAATGGAAAAAAGTGAAATAAAAAATGTGTTAAATCAGAGTTTTTTAAAGGGATATTTGTTTTTTATAACAGGTATTGAAACAAGTTAACTTGCATTCCTATGTGAGATGGGTGGAGCTGAGGGGTTCCCCCAGGGTTTGGACCATCTAAGTCACATGCAGACTAATAAATATGAACCAGAGAGAACTCCCAAGTGCTGTTGTACTTCTTTCTATGAGGCTAGTGCCAAATGTATTCACTTTTCCCATCTGAACACAACCAGGGACGTGCTTCTCTGGTCAGGTGCAAATTCCTACTGGATTTGAAACTTGACTCCTCAGGTGTATTGTCTGTGAAATCAGTAATTTAGGGCAGTGCTTCTCAGACTTGAAAGGGCATTTGAATCATGTGGAGCTCTTTTTTAGAATGTTTATTCTGACTTCTGGGGTGGGGTCTGAGATTCTGCATCTCAAGCAGGGGGATGATGATACTGGATTTAGATAGCAAGGACCTTGAGGAAGCTCACACTTGTTGGGGGTGAGGGGGAAAAAAAGAAAACGACAACACGTTCCAAATAAAGGTTTTCTAAACTGGGGTTTGTGTGTACATTCACTGTTTCATTTGTGTTCACCATTTTAGCTTGAGGACAATGCTTGGCACATAGCAAGTGCTTGAATATTTTAAAGAATGCATGCATGTGGATAGAACTTCTATCTGGGGAAGAGGGAGCTGTAAGAGTTCTATATAGGAGACAGGAGTGCATGTTTTAAGAAAGGCGAAGGAGAGATGTGTTCCATAAGGAAGCAGATCATTGTCCTTCCTGAGCGGCATTAATCGGAAGTAGTCAAGGAGTAGTGGGTAGGATTGAAGGGATTGCTGACTGCTAATGTTACCTGAAATATGGCAGAACTTGGAATTAGCGAGTCTAGGCACTGATGGTGGAGTTATTCATGACAAGGGGATAGTGTGAACTCTGACCTGGAAGGAAGAAGGGTTATTTTCAGGACTGCAGATTCAAGAGATTATTGTGTGATTCAGGTTTGGTGCACGACCATCTTTCTCTTCACTGAGCTGACCTAAGGCTGAATAAGAGGTGTGGGAGGGTTGTCTTATAGGTAAGTCATGACGGGGGAGCTTTAGCAATCAACACCTCCTACCCCCACCATAACCTGAAGGATCCTCGGCAGGAGTCAAGGCTGGGGTGGTATCTAAGAAGGGCCTCCCTGGGTATTGGAGGCAGTGAAGATGAAGGGTGAGATCCATTGGCAGCGCGAATGGGGGCGGCTGGGAAATGTGACTAAGTCCAGAAAGGATGGCTCGAGCCCGCCTGTGCACTCATTCTGGAATCCGAATCCAAGCAGGGGCGCGGGAAACCGATGCGCCTGGAAAAAGTGCCTCCCCCAGAAAGACTGTGGGCGGGAAGGCCAGAGTTTTCCCGCCATGGCGGAGGGCGTGGTCCGTGACATCGCGGCCCCGCCTCCACGGAAGTAGCTGCCGGTGGGCTCCGCCCTAAACCAAGATGGCGACACGCGTGGGACCGGAAAGAGCTTATAGATTTCGTCTTGACTCCCGTCCGACGTGGAGGCGGGACTGCCCTATAAAGCCCCACCCCTTCCGCTGTGCGCCCGCGCGGAGCAATGACGTCATACAGGGCCGCCCCCTGCTCCCGTCGGGTTCCTGAGTTTCTGAGTCGTGTTGCGTCGACAGCGGTAGTGACGCATATTGCCCGGAGGATGGCGGACGCCGGCTTGCGCCGCGTGGTTCCCAGCGACCTGTATCCCCTTGTGCTAGGTTTTCTGCGCGATAACCAACTCTCAGAAGTGGCCAATAAGTTCGCCAAAGCGACAGGCGCTGTAAGTCCCGGGCTTCGGGCGGAGACTGGGGTGGAATAACCGCAAGGCTCCAGGCCCTGACATGCTTAGGTTTCCGAACGGGGAGGTCTGTGGGGTCCGCCACTCCAGTGTCTGCGAGGCCTTTGCGCCGACTTATTGGCAGTGACCAGAGAAAGCCTGGAGCTTCCGTCCCTCTTCTTTCACCAGGTCTGACTAGGTAGCGCTGAGTCTTGTTGCTTTTTTCCTGGTAAGTCGTACAACGGCGGCAGCGTGGGAACCTCGTGGCTTCAGGTCACATGGCTGGCAGAGTGCGGCGAGGAGCTAACGCGGTGTCCCCCCGAGGACATTGGTGGCACCCGGTTTGGGCTTTTCGTCGGCTGAGACAAAGAGTGATTTGATGTTACATTCGATCCCATTTACCTGGGACCCAAAGATAAATGAAATTGCGTTAGAAATGAAGGCTGAGATTTTCCGTTAGTAAGTAAAACGAATGAGAGTCAAGGCAGGGTTCTGCTTTTAGTTACACTAATGCAGAAAGAGTAGCATCATACATAGCCCTACCAAGCAGGAATAGCAATGGGCTTGGAGCTTTGGCTAATGGAACTAAACTAACCTAAGTTTGGGACCAGGCTCTGCCACTTTTTAGATGTGTGACCTGGGCAACTTGCTTAACCTCTCTGAGTCTGTTTCTACAGGGATATAATCATCTACTTCATAGGACTTTCGTGAGTTTCAGTAAGGTAATATATAAAAGTTGCAATTCCAGTGCTGGTGCATAGGAAGCATCTATAAGTGAAACTATTATTATAGTTAGGGCAATTTAGTATGCTCCAAACACACGTAAGAGCAAGATGACCAGGAAGTGAAAGGTTTGTAAACTACATCTCAAAAAAACCAGTCATGCCTACATGGGAAAACACCTTGAGAGACAGTAGAGAGGTAGGATGAGATAGTAGCATGACTAAGAAGAAAGGCTTGTTCTTTGCAGCAGAATCAGGCTGCAAAAGGAAGGGGTCAGATCAGCCTCAGAAAGAGCTTTCTCAAGCTGGGACAGGCTGCCATGTGATCTAATATAACTGCTTTTTTATTGGAACTGTTTTGAGTTGTCCATAACCTTGACTGTTAGGAGACTACAGAATGTTTTTGACAATGGGCTTGATAGAATTGGGCATTTCAGAGTTAGGATTCCTTGGATCTAGGTGACAAAAGTTAATTTTTGTGGAGGGCTTACTAAGGGCCAGATGTTAAGCCCTTTACATATATTATCTTTTATCCTCAAAGTAACTCAATGAGATGTATAGTAAGATTATCTCCATTTTATACAGAAGACAACAATCTCAGAGATTAAGTAATTTGCTCAGGGTCATACGGTAATAACTGAAAAAGATGAGTTCATGTCTATACTGACTCTGATCCTGCATTTTTCTTTTTTTAAGAGATGAGGTCTCGCGTAGCTGGGACTACAGGCACGCATTACCACGTCCAGCTAATTTTTTAAAATTTTTTGTAGAGATGGGGTCTTGGTGTGTTGCCCAGGCTGGCCTCAAACTCTTGTACTCAGGCAATCTTCCTGCCTCAGCCTCCCAAAGTGCTGGGATTATAGGCATAATAGGTGTGAGGTGCCTGGTCTTTTGATGCTTTGCCTTTTTTTTTTTTTTTTTTTTTTGAGACAGAGTCTTACTCTGGTTCCTGGGCTAGAGTGCCATGGCGTCAGCCTAGCTCACAGCAACCTCAAACTCCTGGGCTCAAGAGATCCTTCTGCCTCAGCCTCCCAAGTAGCTGGGACTACAGGCATGCACCACCATGCCTGGCTAATATTTCTATATATTTTTAGTTGGCCAGTTAATTTCTTTCTATTTTTAGTAGAGATGGGGTCTCGCTCTTGCTCAGGCTAGTTTCGAACTCCTGACCTTGAGTCATCCACCTGCCTCAGCTTCCCAGAGTGCTAGGATTACAGACATGAGCCACCGTGCCCGGCCTGCTTTGCCATTTTTTGCATTGGTTAATAGTCTATGTCAGTGTAGCTAATAACTAAATGCAATTTTTTTTTCTTTTAATTTCTTGAGGCACCATACCAGGAAAAATGCAGTTCTTTACTGTATGCATATATCATGTATATATAACATACAGTACTTACCAGTCATCTCTCGGAGGCTTGTTTTCAATGATTTGGTATTATAATCTACATTGCAGCAAATGCCCTCTCATATTAGTGTTTGTGTCCTTGTTCAATTGGTAAGATTCTTAGCTAATACATTGCTAAAGAGAATGAATTTTTTTTAAACACTTTGACAAATATAGATTGGCAGGCAGAGGCTTAGGTAGTGCCACAAACTACAGGAATAGCCTGAGTTTTTGGTACCAAAAATTGGGAAATACACAAGCAGAGAATTTTTCTCCTGATTTATGCAAGTAGGAAAAGTCTTACGAAGATGTAACATTTATATCAAATTTAGTAGGTATGTATGTAACCGGTCACATTTAATGAAAGAATAACACAAAATCTGATCTTTCCTAGAATAACCAGGATAAAATGTCCTTACCTAGCTGTTTTTCTTCTACAGACACAGCAAGATGTCAACGCCTCTTCCCTCTTGGACATCTATAGCTTCTGGCTGAAGTAAGCATTCCCTGTTCCACTTTAGCTGTTTTCTCCCCCCAGGTGGGCTGGCCTGTGTTCTTTGGTTTGAGACAGTCTCCCAGAAATTAGCCTAATGTACTTCAGCAGGTCTGCCAAGGCCCCAAAGAGGAAGTTACAGGCAAACGGACCAGTGACTAAGAAGGCTAAGAAGAAGACCTCATCCAGTGACAGTAGTGAGGACAGCAGTGAGGAGGAAGAACAAGCTCAAGGGCCTCCAGTTAAGAATGCTGGTAAAGCAGGCAGGGGGTGGGCTTGGTGGCTCTAGGAAAAGAATTTGCAGCCTGCCTGTATCATATGGCTGATTCTTATTGGGACTTGTGCTTTATTCAGCTGTACCTGCCAAGCGGGCCAGTCTGCCTCAGCATCCTGGAAAGGCTGTGGCCAAAGCATCAGAGAGCAGCAGCAGTGAAGAATCCAGTGATGATGAGGAAGAGAAGGACAAAAAGAAAAAACCTGTCCAGGTTTGCAGCTTTGGGAAAGAAAGGGAGGGGGTTGCTTAAGGGTTGGAAAGAAAGAACCTAAAATTTCAGCTTCTAGCTTGTGACCAAGGGGTGATGGTAGCTGTGTAATAGGTGATTGTGGAGAAGAAAATCTGGGCATTTTCAGGGAAGTAATAGAAGTATGAAGTCTAGAAAGTATGTATGAGGTTGAAGTCTGGCTCTGAATCTAGAAGCAATTCAACCCATTTTGCTTGGTTTGGGTTCTTCTGGGACACTGTTTAGGGCTCCAGGAATAAGAGAGTGTGTTTTGTTGGGAGCTCTTGGCAGGATATAACAGGAACAGGGCCAATATATCAAGTGGCTGAACTTTTTCTTTCTTTCTTTCTTTCTTTTTCTTTTTTTTTTTGATACAGAGTCTCACTCTGTTGCTTGGGTTAGAGTGCCATGGCATCAGCCTAGCTCACAGCAACCTCAAGCTCCTGGGCTCAAGCAATCCTCCTGCCTCAGCCTCCCGAGTAGCTGGGACAACAGGGATGCACCACCATGCCCAGCTAATTTTTTTCTATATATTTTTAGTTGGCCAATTAATTTCTTTCTATTTTTAGTAGAGATGTAGTCTTGCTCTTGCTCAGTCTGATTTCGAACTTCTGACCTTGAGCGATCCACCCGCCTGGCCTCCCAGAGTGCTAGGATTATAGGCTTGAGCCACCACACCCAGCCTTGAACTTTTTATTTCTTATTAATAGTTTTTTGTCTTTTCCATATTCTGTTTCATTCTTACTGTTCTATTGGCCCCCTGAAAAGTATAGGAACCTAGGATTCCCTTTGGGTACCCAGAAGCTTTTGCTGATTCCACTCCTTGTGTGTTTTCTAACAGAAGGGAGTTAAACCCCAAGCCAAGGCAGTCAAAGCAGTCAAAGCTCCTCCTAAGAAGACCAAGAGCTCAAGTTCTGATTCTGACTCAAGCTCAGAGGATGAGGCACCAAAGAACCAGAAGCCAAAGACAATACCTGTTGTAGCTAAAGCTCAGGCTAAAGCCGCAGCCAAACCAGGTAATGGTTCTGTTCACAAGAGGCTAGACTGGAGACCAGATTGCTCTGGTGACTGGTGTTAAAATTTCTCATTAGGGGTAATCCCAGCACTTTGGGAGTCTCAGAAGTTGTAAAATTTTTAAAAATTTTAAAAATTAATTGTTAGGCACAGGGGTGAAATGGTCCTGGTTGTAAAAATAGAGGTATTTGTTGATATTTTTGTAAAAGCCTTTTTTACTAATAAGACTTCATAATTAGGGGCTAGTAAATAAACAATCATTGTAAGTAGGGAAAATGTTTTTGTTGTTTGCAGTCAAATGCTTTACCCCTGGACTATACCCTCCCCCCCCCCCTTTTTTTGAGACAGGATCTCACTCTTGTCCCCAGGCTGGAGTGCAGTGGTACAATCATAGCTCACTGCAGCCTAGAGCTCCTCGGCCCAAGAGATCCTCCTGCTTTAGCCTCCTAAGTAGCTGGGACTGTAGGCATAAGCTATTGCACCTGGCTAATTTTTTTTTTTTTTTTTAATAGAGACAGGGTCTCCCTATATTGCGCAGGCTGGTCTTGAGCCCCTGGGATCAGTCAATTCCCCCTGCCTCAGCCTCCCAAAATGCTGGGATTACTGGCGTGAGCCATCTCACCTGGCTGAGAGGGCATATTTAAATTATTTGTATCATCTTGTTTTAGGTAGTTTAACTCTTAACATTGGACAGGAAAGTCATCCTTTGATATGGTAAACCATGGCATTCTCCTTCATGGCTACTCTAAAGTTGAAAGAATTGGTGGACTTCTAAGTTCTCTGCTTGTAGGAAGGAGGTTTTTCCTGGTCCTCTGACTTACCCTTATACTCCATATTCTGTTTCTTAGGTTCGCCAGCTCGAGCAGCACCTAAAGTAACCAATGGTAAAGCAGCTAGTAGCAGTAGCAGCAGCAGTAGCAGTAGTAGCAGTGATGACTCAGAGGAGGAGAAGGCAGCAAGCATTCCCAAGAAGGTCTGGTCATAACTTCTATCAGGGAAGAGGTGACCAGGGTGGGATGTGCATGTGTATCTGTGTCTTCATTCCCTGGCAAGATTGGTTGGGTCAGTGTTTCCTTGTGGTAATCAATTTTCTTTCAGATACAGACTGTACCCAAAAAGCAAGTCGTGGCCAAGGCCTCAGTGAAAACAGCTGCCACCCCTACCCAGAAGAGTTCCAGCAGTGAAGACTCCTCCAGTGAAGAGGAAGAGGAGCAGAAAAAACCCATGAAGAAAAAACCAGGTGACTCAACATGGGGAGTGAAGCTGCACAATTGTGACCAGTGCCTAGTAGCCATAACCACGTGAACTTCTCCATAGAGCTGCTTAATGTCCTTATATCATGACAGCTACCTTCTCCCGGAACTAGTGATTCAAGATAGCAAGGAGGAAGCTGCAATGCCTTTTTAACCTAAACTCAGAAGTGACACCATGGTCTATTAGAAATGAGTCACTAGTTTTAGCCTACACTCAAGGGAAGGGGAGTTACGCTCTGTTTCTAAAAGTATCAAAGAATTTATGCACGTATTTTAAAACCACCATACCATCCCCTTTAAACAGGTCCATATAGTTCAGTCCCCCCACCTTCTGCTCCCCCACTGAAGAAGTCCCTGAAAAATCAGCCTCCCAAGAAAGCTGCAGAGAAGAAACAGCCTGCGGAAAGTAGTGAAGAGAGCAGTGATGAGTCTGGTGAGTCAGAGGGATGCAATTTCCCCCTAAAGTAGGGTCTGGGTGACGGTGTGAGAAATAAAAGAGAAATCATTCTGTCCCTCTATTGCTTTTTGCTAAGGCAAGACAAGGCTAAGCCTTTGTGTATGTCTTCACATTCTTTTTATGGCTGTTCTGGTTGGGTTGGGATTCTGGACCCAAGATAATGCTATAGGTTCTCCCCAGATTCAAGTTCTGAGGAAGAGAAGAAACCACCAGCTAAAGCAAACATCTCTAAAGCAACCACCAAACCAGCTCCAGCAAAGAAGGCAGCAGAGAGCTCTTCAGACAGCTCAGGTAAGGCACATGGAGGCCCTCAGTTCACTTGGATACTAGCCCTTAGGCAGTTGCTATAGGGTTCCCTGGAATCTGATTTGGGGAGCTGTTCATTCTACCCTTTCTCTGTGTAGACTCTGACAGCTCTGAGGATGAAGCTCCTTCCAAGCCAGCAAGCAACGCCAAGAATTCCTCAAGTAATAAGGTAGCTGCCGCTACCAAGCCACCTACAGCTAAGCCAGCAGCAGCTCCCAAGCAACCTGCAGGCAGTGGCCAGAAGCCTCTGACAAGAAAGGCTGATAGCAGCTCCAGCGAGGAAGAGAGCAGTTCTAGCGAGGAGGAGGAGAAGACAAAAAAGACTGTGGCCACCTCTAAGTCCAAGGTGACTGTCAAAGCAGCTCCGTCTCTGCCTGCCAAGCAGGCTCCTCAGGGTGGAAGGGATAGCAGCTCTGATTCAGACAGCTCCAGTAGTGAGGAGGAGGAGGAAGAGAAGACATCTAAATCCCCGGTTAAGAAGCCGCAGAAGGCAGCAGGAGGTGTGACCCCCTCTAAGCCAGCCTCCACAAAGAAAGTGAAGGCTGAGAGCAGCACCAGTTCTTCCTCTGATGATTCCAGTGAGGAGGAGGAAGAGAAGCCCAAGGGCAAGGGCACTCCAAGACCACAAGCCCCCAAGGCCAATGGCACCTCTGCACTGACTGCCCAGAATGGAAAAGCAGCCAAGGATGGTGAGGAAGACGAGGAGGAGGAGGAGGAAGAAAAGAAAAAGGCAGCAGTGGCAGTTTCCAAGCCAGGTCTGTATCCAAAGAATCTGACCTCTGGGTTTTGTGCCCCAAAATCAGGATGGGATATATATACTCTTTTGTGGTTGGGGTGGGGAGAGGAGGCCCACCACTAGGCTTCTAATTGTGGACCCTCTGTGGGAACCTGGGAGGAGAAACAGGAAACTGGTCTCCTGAGTCTGGCTTTTTGTTTTTGTAGGTTCAGGAAAGAAGCGCAAGCAGAATAAGGCTCCCAAGGAGGCAGAGACTCCTCAAGCCAAGAAGATAAAGCTCCAGACCCCCAACACATTTCCAAAGAGGAAGAAAGTAAGTTGTCTCACTTTCCTGTCCAGAGCCAGCCCTTCAGAAGTAGAAAGAAAAATCTGGGATCATCTTGACAGCTCTGCCTGGCATGGCCTGGCACATGTGTACACATGTGTCACTTAGGAGAGCTGTTATATGACCACTTCATCTTTAATTTCTTCATTCTTCTCTAGGGAGAAAAAAGAGCATCATCCCCATTTCGAAGGGTGAGGGAGGAGGAAATTGAGGTGGATTCACGAGTGGCAGACAATTCCTTTGATGCCAAGGTAAGAGAGGGAAGGTGTTTGCTGTTCTTGTAGAGGAGGGGTAGTAGAAGAGAGGACAGCTTTTGGTTCAGGTTGCCTTGAGCAGGTAGTAGAAAGAAGAAAGTGACAAGGCCCTGGTGTTGTCCTTCTGTGTTAACCACACCACCTTTCGTACTTACCAGCGAGGTTCTTCCGGAGACTGGGGGGAACGAGCCAATCAGGTTCTGAAGTTCACCAAGGGCAAATCCTTCCGTCACGAGAAAACCAAGAAGAAGCGAGGCAGCTACCGAGGAGGCTCCATCTCTGTCCAGGTCAATTCTGTCAAGTTTGACAGCGAGTGACCTGGGCCATCCTTTGCGAAGCAGGGTGATGATCTGAGACCACTCACTCTCTCCTGGACTGGGAACCCTCAGTTCTGTTAGGGGAGGGTGTTGGTGAGGACAGAAGCTTAGGGTGGGTCCTAAGACTTGATAATGTAATATCATCTCTAGCCTTTTCTGTGTTCCTAGTTTTGTACAGATTTGGTTTTGAGTGTTGATTAGCAGGGACAAGGTAAGGGGAATGTTATTTTTTAACAAAATTTATTTCAGTTGTCCCCGTCTTCCTGTTCTGTGGAAGTACACATACTGAGAAATTTGTATATTTTATATTAAATCATTTCCTATTGATTTTTGTTGTGATTTTCAAAGGTAGATTCCTACAGACAAAAATCTTAACTATTTATTACCCAAGACATACTGAAGGGTCAGTCATATGTATGACTTCATGATTGGAGGAGAATTCTGCCTTTGAGAGTGCACATGTCCACATTTCATCCCTCCTTCCCTCAAAACCCTGTTGAGGGGCATTAAAGAATGGTAATGTATGTGTATATGTCTGTTAAGCATGCACTATGTAGTCCATCCTCATTCACTGGGTCTGGGACTGAAGTTTTCAGCCAGCATGGACTGACTGACTTTTTGTGATAAAATTTACAGTTTTATTGCAGGCAAAATTCTGGTGCGGTGTGAATGCTGTGGGTCAGTCTGTGTACATGTTTTCTGTAATTTTTTCATTATTACATAATGTTTGCAATACATGTTTTTTAATTTGAAAGCAAACTTTTCTACTGTAAAAAGACATTTTTCGCTGACTTGACCCTTACTAGTATTGAGTACTAAACTGAGGATTGCATCTTTGTGTTTTCTACGTTATAGAGAACAAGATAACATTAATTCATTTAATCTGAAAAGTACATATCACTTGGTATTTCTGTCTTGGTAGCCGTGATGACACGATTGGTTTCATTAATTTCTACGTGGTTGGGAATTACCGATCAAGAAAGTGGGGGAAAAAACCTTAAAAACCTCAATCTCCAGTAGGAGGTAGGTTACATTATGTGAATTTATAGGTAATCTATGTATGTGCTAATGGAGGTGGAAAGAACCTGTACAAAACATATTATCTGACATACTTGAGTGGGTTTGGGAGAACAACTCAACATGATTATTGTGTTTCATTGTTGGTATATGGGAGCAGTTGATGTGCTGCCTTCAGAACCTTACCTGTTAATAACTGTGAAGTTCACAGCAAAAACCAGTGAGCAGTAGTACGGCTCCTAGACCAGGCTAGCTGTAGGAGGTGACCAGTGACAGTGCTCAGCCAGACTAAGATGGGGAGGGAAGAGTCAATGAGCTTTGTGGAGGCTGGGCTGTCTCGGTGGTGGTGGGAAAGTGTGCCGCAGGCTTTCAAGGATGAGGTCTTAAGATTAGCCTCCTCTTGTTTGGATTCCACACTCGCTTAATAACCTGGTTTTCCTTGTAACTGCATCGAGGAAGAAAATTCACTGTTCATGCTGAGATAGATATTTCAGTCTGCATGGTAAAAGTTCTACATCTTAATACAAAATAATAAACTGGCTGGTTTATAATGTGTCTTGGGAGTTTTATTATTGTGAGTCTAAACCTCTACCACCTCCTACCCAAACCAGAACAACTTGGATGCCAGGGGTCTAGACCAGTGAGTTCACTGCACAGGCTTCTTGGTAGCAACTTGCTGGCTTTTCTTGGCCATGCTTTGTCTCAACGTGCCTTATTCTAGCCTGTGCATAGTCTAAATTGGGGGTTGACAAAATGGCCTAGGGGCCAAATCCAGCCCATGGCTTGTTTTTGTATTACCTAGGAGTTAAGAATGGCCTGCCTGCCTTTCTTCTCTTCTTTTGTTTTCTTTTTCTTTCTTTTTTTTTTTTTTTTTTTTTGAGATAGGATCTCAATATGTTGCCCAGGCTGGTCTCAAGCTCCTGGCCTAAAGTGATCCTCCCACCTTGGCCTCCCAAAGTGCTGAGATTACAACTGTGAACCACCACATGTTTCTTAAGGTCTTTTTTGACAGATTTTATGAATGGTCCACAAAGCCTAAAATATTTAATATGTAGCCCTTTACAGAAAAAGTTTGTCAAACCCTGGTCTAAATCAATGATTCATAAGATACCAGCTGAAAATTAGAATCATCTGGCAAATTTAGATACCCAGGGCCCCGTCTTGAGACCTGTTGAGTCTAACAGCATTCACTAGGAAGGTTAACCTCTGAATCTACCTTCTGATATGTAAAATGAGAATACCGTCTCATCCCATTTGTAGATTCTGAGAATCACTGGGGAAACAACCCAGGGTATCAAATCATTTGCCTCGGGTCGATACAACTGCAACTTGGTGGCACATTGAGATAAGAACCCAGGTCTCTGTGTATGTCCAAAAATTGAGCTACCTGTATTCAGTGTTTTTTGAGTGCCTGCTATCTGCCAGTCATAGAACTCCCTGAGAGTTCCTGTGTCTAATGGGGGAAGTCAGGCATGGGAATGGTTTCTGTACACTGTGGTGAGTTCTGTCCCAAACTGAAGGCCAGAGTAATACTGTTAAGGGGACAAGCAAGAAAAGACTTGCTAGGATTCCGAAGAGACTAGCAGTTTGCCGTGTATGAGACATACCACGCAGGGAAGAAGAAATATTTTCCAGTGGGAGAAGAGGTCCTTTTTAAGATAGCACCTGTGTGTGGAAGGTGGAGGCGAGATAAAGATTCGACTGACGTTTCGGTGGCAATGACTTTTTGCACCCAAGTCAGGACTTAGTACTTTAAGTTTTCCTCTTTATATTAGAGGATTGATAATCCAAAGCCATACTCTTGGTGCTAACCACGTTCTCAGATATCTGCTGTGCAGCCTGCTTAACCTGTCTGCACTTACCAAAGAGGCCAGCAGGTGGGGCTCTTGTGTAGGGAGCTAGACTAGCTTTTACTAATTGTTGAAGCTTGACTCCTTACTCCAAATCCATTCAGCAAATTTGGAGAACCTTCTGTAAGCCTTTGGATACGTGGATGAGTAAGACACAGGCCCCCATCTGAGGCTCCTTGGTTTTGGAGAGCTGAGAAGGGAGGCTCTTCTGGTCTCTGGTCTGTACTGATTATCCTTGAGAGATCACCTGTTACCAGAAAGCCAATGGCAGGCAACATGGCTTATAAAGGAACCATGGTGCTCACCATGGAACCCCCAGTTCTCCCCCTAGGCCTTGACAGGGCCCAGAGGTTCCTGGAAGGCAGGCCAGCCACAGGTCCCACTGCTCGTGGAAGTTGCAGACCTGTTTTCTTCCTAGGCCTGGGAGCTCAGAGGCTCTGCTGCTCTCCCCTGTCTTCCCTGCTCTCCCAGCATAATCTCAAAGAGCTCATGAATGAGGAGAACAGATGCCAGCCTTCCACCCTGGAAGTGGATTGGAGGGTAAGGGGAATACAGAGTATTTCAGGAAATGAGCTTGCCAGACAAATTCATCCATTCAGCAAATGTGAGTGCCCACTCTGTGCCAGGTTCGTAATATGTGATTCTGTGTGATAGACGTCAAGGATACATTCACTAATGAACAAAAAAACAGACACAGTCCTAGCAATCAAAGTTTACTCAGGCTAGGGAGGGACAAAAATACTAATCCTCACCAATACGTGTGTAAATACAAACTTCAATGCAATGAAGGCAAATTGCACAGAACCATGAAAGCATGTAACAGGGGCAGCTGATCTGTATGGTGATGGGACTGCCTCATGGATAGGGTGACCATGTAATTCCTTATCCAAACTGGGATGCTTTTGAGAGTGAAAGGCAGAGCAATTAGGCTGAGATGAACAGGCGTAAACTAAGGCTATTCTAGCCAAGCCAGAACACATGGTCACCTTAGTAAAAGAAATCTCCACTGAGAAAGAGATGTTTCAGCTGAGATCTGAAGGTAAGAGTCAGTTAGGTGAGGGTGGGGGTCCAGGATGGTCTGTGTGAGTTTTCCATTTAGAGGGACTAGCGTATGCAAAGACCTTTTGGTGGGAGGGAGCATGATGGAGACTCAAAACTGAAAGGTCTATACATCTGTTTGTTTGTTTAGAGACAGGGTCTTGCCATTTTGCCCAGGCTGGTCTTGAACTCCTGTCCTTGGCTCAAGTGATCCCCCTGCCTCAGCCTCCCAAGTAGCTGGGACTACAGACATGAGCCACTGCACCCGGCTCTAGTCTAGGCATCTGAAATCCAGAGTGAGGAGGAGAACTGTGTAAGGTGAGGCTAGAGAAGCAGGCAGGGAAAGAGCAGAGGGTTTTTGAGGTGTGTTTAAGGTTTTGGTCTTTGTGCTAAAGGCAATAGGAAGCTATTTAAGAGTGTGAGTGTCTTAGCTTGGGCTGCTGTAACAAAATACTGTAGACTTGGTGGCTTACACAACACAAATTTATTTATTACTGTTCTGTCTGGGAAGTCCAGGATCAGGGCTGACCAATTCGGTTCCTGATGAGGGTGGTCTTCGTGGCTTGTAGACAGCCATCTTCTTGCTGTGTCCTCACATGGTGGGGGCATGGTGCGGGGAGCAAATTCTCCAGTGTCTATTTTGTGTGTGTATGTTTTGTTTTATTTTGATTTGTTTTAGAGATAAAGTCTTGCTATAGTGCCCATGCTGGACTTGAACTCTTGGGCTAGAGGGATCCTTCTCCCACTTCAGCCTCTTGATTAGCTAGGATTACAGGTACATGCCACCACCCTCAGCTAATTAAAAAAATGTTTTTGTTGTAGAAACAAAGGTCTCGCTATGTAGCCCAGGCTGGTCTTGACCTCTTAGCCTCAAGCAATTCTCCCACCTCAGCCTCCCAAAGTGCTAGTATTATAGGCATATGAGCTACCATGCCCAGCCAATGTGTGTATCTCTAAAAGTTAAAGCCTTTAAGAAAAAATAGCCACAATCCCATTATCACATCTAAAAGAATTATCAACATAGTAATTAATAATTGATACCCTTAAATATCCAGTTAGTTTCACTGAATGGTTTTAAAAGGTGGTGACATGATAGATTTGTAAGTCAAAAGCCTAATCTGACTGAGACCAGACTGAAGGGATCTGCAGTGGATATTTTGAGAAGTCACACTACTAACATAGGCCAGCTGAGAGAGATCATCTTGGTCACCTAAGTGAAAGTGGTGGTAGGAGAGA
>CAUYMX010081349.1:0-24683 GCA_963573855.1 Lepilemur septentrionalis
GAGAAGGTGCTTAAGCACCTAGATAGCCTGGTGCCTGGCTGGTCTTTGATGGTTTGTGGTTTGGTTCTGAAGTTTGTATTTTTGGTGGTATATGGATTAGAGGTTATTGGCTGAAATTTTTTTTTCAGTAAAAAAAAAAAAAAACAGTTACTTTGGCTCTTTAGGTCATAGCATTCATGGATGTTATTAAAGATTAGTATAAAATATTTTAAGAATTATTTTCCCGCTGGGCACAGTGGCTTATGCCTCTAATCCTAGCACTTTGGGAGGCTGAGGTGGGCAGATCACTCAAGGTCAGGAGTTCAAAACCAGCCTGAGCAAGAGCGAGACCCTGTCTCTACTAGAAATAGAAACAAATTAATTGGCTGACTAAAAATACATAAAAAAATTAGCCGGGCATGGTGGCACATGCCTGTAGTCCCAGCTACTTGGGAGGCTGAGGCAGAAGGATTGCTTGAGGCCAGGAGTTTGAGGTTGCTGTGAGCTAGGCTGACGCCATGGCACTCACTCTAGCCTTAGCAAGAGAGTGAGACTCTGTCTCAAAAAAAAAAAAAAAAGGAATTATTTTCCTTTGAATTCTTGACCTAAAGAAATAAACCTTTTCACTTTAACTTCTGAGCTTACCTTACAATACAAGTAAATAGACTGTAGCAATATTATACTCCTTACCTGCAGCAGAAAACATTTCATCATTCTTGGATGCTGCAAAATCATAAACTGAAGAAGTCAAAGTCAATTAATGAATTCTCCAAGATCTTGCTAAGGAAATAGCTAGAAAATACATAGAAAAAGTATATTTATCCTCATGATACATGCAAAATAATCTCAGTACACCTCCCTAAGTGAGTCTACCAAGCTATATAAACTATGCAAGATTATGAAAGCATTGAGTTTACTTAATAAGATGCTTTGGGGAATGTGGTATAATTGAAAGCATTGGAGATAAAACTAGCACCAATTGAGTTGAAAAGTTCCTTTTTAAATAAGAGCTGTTAAATTATACTACAAAATGTTGGAGGAAATATTATACACCATCTAAATGTGAAATTAATGTCTCTCTCAACATTGCTATAAGTGGTGCATCTCAACGTAGTTCATAATTGAATGAATTGTTTCTTTTGTTTCTGGTGATTCAGATTTCCCATGTAATAATATATCTTTTCATTGTCTCTTTCTGCAACCAAATTCTGCTGTTGGATTATTGTGTTTGAACAAGCAAATTGGTGCCTCCTGGGAAGGTGTTAATAAATCACAAAGCAAAGAGGAATATTTCAAGGGAGGTAAACATGTACACAATTTTCTGAAGGTGCAACAAGTTTGCTTCATGATTTTCCTTGTTGTATTAGAACTACCTATCTCTTGCACCGGTAGCCTCCCTTTCTTTTATGACTTGTGACTTCATTTGTGTGACTCATTTCACTCACTAAGCTTGTCTCCATGGACACTAACCATCCAATATGCCATTCTGTGGGCATTTTTATCCAAGATATAAATCAGCAATTCTTAACCTGTATTTTTAATATGCAGGAGCATGTTAATGTAAGTCAAGGGGTATCTTCAGTTTTTTAAAAACAAATTCAAAATAGCTTTGGACTTCAAGGTGCTATTAAAAATTAGAATAAATGATTACATAATAACTTGATTTCTAAGATTTGAAATACTATATACTTGAAGCATTCTTAGTTACAGATCCAACTACCTGATTGACAAAATCAGTCACTACACAAACAACTGAATTGCCTTAAGGATATAACCTAAGTTATACCTGCTTCCATCTTTGGATTTCCATTTCTTTCACCCAAACCCATGATATCTGGAGTTATTGTGTTGATATCACAAATTTGTAAAGCAACTAGACTCTGTGTCTTACATTTCACCATTGAGATATTTAGGCTCTATAGATAATTATCATTTAAAAATTTGTCTTTCTTTAGCCAAATAATATCATAGGTATGTGAATCTCTTCATTTTACATGTGAGGAAACAAAGGCCCACAAAATTTATAGGAGTTAGTTGAGTTTTCCCAACTTGTTAGCAACAGAGTTTTACCTAGAATCCAGGCCTCTTCCCACCAGTGTTGTATTTTTTTCTGGCTACACCAGACTATCTCATTGGCAAAGCTCCATATATCTCAGAATGAAGTGAGTTGAGGCAAGGGAATGATAAATTGAGAATTGGCAATTTTAGATAAGGTCTATGACATTGTTGCTCACAGTGTGATCTGATGATCATCCCTATTAATCACTGGGATGCCTATTAAAAAGGTAGATTCCTAGATTTTTTTTCCCCAAACCCATTGAATCCCAATCTCCAGGAGTGGGACCCAGAAATATGCAACTTAAAAAAATCTCTCTAGGTAATTTTTATGTATGCTAAAGTTTGCATTCCAAAGGCCAATGATATCCTACATGTTTCACTGGAATGTTATTTAATATGTTTTAAATGGATGTAGTAACATAACATAGTCCCATTTGAGGAGTGTGTGATGTTTAGCAGTAGATTCTAAAAAGTAGGGCAGAAGAGATCTGTGGTAAAAGGGAAGGGCATTGAGTTTGGGTTCCAATCCTGGCTCCACCACCTTGCGATGTGGGCCTGGGCAAGTTACTGCACTCTCTGAGCCTCCAATTTTTCTTCTTTAAAGTAACAATAATGCCACCCTTGCAGGATTGCTGAAAGATAATGGATGGAAAAATACATTTCAGGCACTGGGCCTGGCTTAGGGAAGGAATGCAACTATAAATTACTATCATTACCTAAGCTAATATAACTATTATTTTCCATGCCTCTTCCCTTACCTTGTAAAGTAGAAATACACTGAATTCTACATTGGTTCAGACCTAGCTACCATTTGTAGATTATTCCTGTTCTTTACTCCTCCTCCTCCTCTCCTCTATGGCTTCCTGCCTACCTCCTGGCCATTTCACTGTTCATTAGTCACCTCCACCAGAAAGAGGAAAGGGAACATAGAAATGCAATTCAAAACATCCGTTTTCCTCATATGTTATTATTTTTAGTAAAAGGTTTGATTGAGGGATAGAGGCTGAATCACTGGCCAAAATAACATTTTTGAGTTTTCTTAGAGATTAATTTACTATTTTTTAGATAATTTCTGTTCCTGCTCTTATAATGAGTAAGTGGTAGTTATCTACTTGAAATGCCCTCATTTAAAAGAGTGATTTTAACCAAGATTACATGAGGAAATGATATTTCTAAATAAATCATTTTGAATTTTGTTTCCTTCCTTACTTTTTAGGGGAACTGAGAAGATTTGGCTAAATGAAACTCATTAAGATCCTATAGAGAAAGAGCCCAAGTATAAAGTAGGTCAAATGGAGTCTCTTTGGTCATGCCCTTCAGGCACTGCTGACGTGGGTTTCTAGCTCAGCAGAGGTGGACTGTGTGTGGATGGATTCCTAGATTGCAGATCTTCTCAGTGTGGGCTCTAACCTAATGAAAAGGTGTCTGCACAGGACCCACGGTCAGAAGTCTTGGATTTTCATGTAAAACACCCTCAGTTCCTTCAGAGCTTCAGATTTTTCCTCATGTAAAGCTTTGTGTCCCAGGTATTTGGCATTAGGCATCTGCTGGTTGCAAAGAAGGAGAGCTGCACTGTAACTGGGAGAATTGTGAGACTCCAGAGGCAGTAACAACCCAAGGGATCACACACAGGTGAGTGTGGCAAGAGGGGAAATGTTGCTTAACCTTTTTAGTGTATAGCCAGACTCTGGCAGGAGGGTACATGTTGGGGGTGGCTGCTATCTGGAGCTCTGATCTTTTCTCCTCCCCACTCTTCACTTGTTGCCAGTCCTGGGGCCTGACAGGGTGTCTGACACAGGCCCTCGGGTTGACTCACAATCTGGTTGAGATGTGTGGCATGTCCAGTGCACTAAAATGGCAGCTTCATGAGGGCAGGTCTTTTTGTCTGCTTTATTCACTGTACCTGGGACTGGGTCTGGCATAGAGAAGACACTCAATAAATATTTGTTGAATAAATGGATGAATTAAACCTCAGGATTAAAAGATGTTTGTTGAAAGGAAGAAGAGGGGAAAAAATGAAAGAGGGAAATCAAATCATGGAATGATAATTGGCTTGGTTGAGCCAATCTGATTAACTGAAGAGAATGTCCTTTTCACATAAAAGAAAGTACTTCTTTGGTCAAAGGTATATATATGAGTTTCCTGCTACTGCTAGACCCTCCAAGTAAGGTCTCAGAGTCTATCATTGATAGTGTTAATGCTGGCAACTTGGATTTGAAAAATAATGATAATAATAATGATGAAGAATAACAAAACAGCAACAGCAACAACTAACATTTTATAGCACTTAAACCATGTGGATTATCTTTTCCAATCCATTTGTAAAACTTAATGAATGATAATAAAAGTATAATGGCACTTTGCCACAGCAGTGTGAAGCTTGATATAATATGGTATCAAGGGCATTTAGTCAAAGAAATGTGATTTTACAAACAGATCCTAAGGGCAGCAAGCTAGCGTGGTTTCCCTAAATAGACACGGTGCGTATGTGTGTGCATGCACATACTTGTGCGTGTGTGTGTGTGCATATAAATGCACAAGGCCTATTCGAAATCATTTTGGTAATAACCTTGATTCTGGCAGTTGGGTTGCTAGATAAAGTTAAGGGAATTTTTGCCTTAATACCATATCCTTTTATTCACATCATAGTTTTCTGGGAAGTTTCCAAAACCACGAATGCAAATGACATATGCATCTCTAGAAATTTCCTTCTTAGGAGAATGGCAGTATGCCAACAAAGGGGAAGTATAGAGCATATTTTTAAAAAGTGCCCTAACTAGTCCTGCATTTTATAGGTCTGCTATGTGATTCTTATTTTATCATGTCTGTTTGCTGCTTTAACACTTTGGCTCTTGAAGTCACTTTATTTAAATTCAGTAAAGGCAAACCAAAATGAATGGAACCGTTAAATTGTAGTATTCTTCAACATGTCCTCTGTAGAAAGGCTATGGACTTTGGAGGAAGACAGACTTGGGTAGTTTGGATCCCAGCTCTGCTAATGATCACATGTGTGACCTTAGATAACTTTGTGAACAATCACATTCCTCCTTTGCAAAATAGAGAAAGAAGTAACTTCTCGGAATTGTTGTGAGGATCAACTGAAATAATACATGTAAAAATGCTTAGCACAATAACATGGCACACATAAGTGTGAACATAATTACTTCCCTCATTATCTGGTCTTATTTACCCTCTCAGCATCCTACACAGTATAGGCTATCTGAATACCTTGACATCCTCAGAACTTGAATCTCAAGGAAGTCCCTTCTTTCTCTTGCAGACTCTTGCAGCTACAGGTAGACTTTGTATGCCAGTTTGCTCTCTGTGTTGCCTCAAGCATTATCTTACACACACACACACACACACACACACACGCACGCACACACACCGCTTTTATTCTACTCGCCTCTTAGTTTTCTGCAGCCTGTAAGATAAAGCCTCAGCTCCTTGTTGAAGCATGCAAATCTTTCTCATCTAGCTTTAGGTCTGCTGACTTCTTGCTGATCCTGAACAGTTTCTTCAACCTTGCCATGCCCTTTTAATCCTCTATGCTGTTGCATATATTTTTTGTCAGCCTGGAATACTCTTCTCCCACCATTGAATATCTACTATTTCTTCTTCTGAAGTAAAGCTCAAATGTAATCTCCTCTATAAAATGTCTCTGGACTGCCTGAAGCCAAGTCAGTCACTCCCCTTTAGGCCTTTCTGGCTCTTTGTTTGTATCTCTATTACAGCAACATCCTGTGGTAATTAAAACGCAAACACACCAAGCAATGGCACTTTCTGGATGTGTGACCTTGGGCAAGTACTTAACCTCTGTTAGCCTTACTGCCTTGTTTATATGATGGAGACAATGTTAGTTCCTATCTGACAGAGTTGTTTTAAGTTTTCAATGAGATAATCCTGTGGTGACTGCTTAATAGTACCTCACTATAATATAATAATCTCTTTATAGGTCTATCTTTGTTAGACTGTGAGCTACTTCATTTTTTTATACACAGTATCTAGCATAAAGCCCAGAACACAGTAGGTATTTAATATGTTTGTTGGAAGGAAAGAGGGAAGCAGGTAAGGTATTATACCTTTCATCTATATTAACAAAGAAAAAAGAAAATGTTAAACTGGATAATATTTATGAGGAAGGCTCATTAAGTGTCCTTGCTTTCACCCTTTAGTTAATACTCTTAGATATTCAGTTTTACCAGCTATGAAATGCCAGCCCCCCTCCCACATAAGCTTATAAATTATAATATGTTAAAAAATTACAGGGTTGTAAGGCATCTGTATACTACTTGATTATAGAAACTATACCAATACTCCCCCCAAAAGGGAAAGAAATTACTTCCTAGTTTAAGGATGCATATAAACCATGAAATTAAAGAATTTTGGTTATATAGAGATCAGATAAGCCATTTAATAGCTTTTCTAGAATCTTCCATATTCTGTATACAGTGCCAATGCTTTTGTTTTCAGGAAAATTCAGTTATCCAATTGTCAATTCATTTCTGTTCTGAATTGATTGTTAATAAAATGATACTGTTGTCTTCTTATACTTGAAATTCAAAACTTAATTATTAAAAACAAACACTGTTTCATTGTCATGAACTACAGCAGCTCCTTTCTTTCTGCTTGTCTAAAAGTGAGCTTTGGCAGTGGGTAGCAAGATTCCCGGGTTCTAGTTCAGGAGCAAGTATTGACAAGTCAATTAATCCAGCCAAGTTTATAATTTCCATCCTAATGGCACTGCTGATTATTTCTTAGATGCTTTGACATTTTTTTGCAATTTAAGTTCTTCATTTCCAAAAAGAAGGTAAAAATACCTATGTGAAGATATGAAGGTTAAATATGAAGGTTAAATGAATAATGTCTATGAAACATCTAACAACATGGTGCTTGGCAAGGAGTCAATGTTAATGCTCAATAAATGTTATTCTCTTTCTGATCAGGATTTTGTTTATGACACCATGTTTTATTCAGATTCACTTGTTTACAAATGAGTCTATCCCACTACCATGTGAACTCATCCAAAGCAGGGATTATGTCATACTTGTCTTTGGATTCCTAGCACCCAGCACACTTATGTTTGATGCATGGGAGATGTTTAATACATATTTATGGAAGGCAGACAGGCAGGCAGAAAGGATAGGAGGAAAAAAGGAAAGAAAAAAGGGGGGAGAGATAAAGGAAAGGAAGGAATTAAGTACTAGATAAAATTGAGTACCATGAAACAAAAATTATAATACTGGTTATTATATTTTAATTACTTATGTTTTATCATATTAATTATAATTCTAATAAATTACTAGCATTATAAAATATATAATTAAATTCTCCTTCATAGTTTTGAATGAAAAAATCCTGATATATACATGAACGAGCATTACTGAATGAAAATCACTTGTCAAAAATATAACAAATGTGAGATGGGGCTGTGATTTTAATGATGTGTGTCATTTATGTCAGCAAAATGAGAGGAGTGTCATCATGTTTCAGGGCTCTTATATGGCACTTTGAAAACTGCAGTATGCAATCTACTTGTTCTGTGACATAGTCAAGGTGATTTATCACAGGTAAAATGCATGTGTTTTATGCATTTTTAGTGACATGCTTGACACATATTACAAAATGTTACAATCTGTATGGTATAAAGTTGCAATGCATACCAATCAAAGATGTTATATGTTTGGCTTACATAATTCAGTGTTTGAAAATGCCCTATCTGATATCAAGAAAAGAACAAAAAGGTGCTACCAAGATAGTTGTTAGCTTTTTCAAATAGAATTCTAGTACCCCTTCCATAAGGTGTGCTATGGATCCTAACTTTCTTTATTTTAGGCTTTTTGTTGCTGTTGTTCTTTGCTCTTGGTTAACAATTGATGCATACCGGCTTTGTTTTTTTTTAATTTAAAAAGGTTTAAATCATAAACACTTAAATGGCATAAAAGCATAAGAAGTAAAAAATTCCTTTTCACCATTTCCTTACCCCCTTTCCATTGCACTGCATCCATTTTCCTCCATAGGTTTGCATCCTTCCAAACCTTTTCCCAAGCAATATGCTCTTTTCATTTAATATGTCTTGGAGATATTTTCATGTTATATAAATAGACCTCATTCATTTTAATAGTTGTGTAGTATTCCATACCAGTTCTAACGTAATTTATTTAACCATTCCTCTTTTAAGTAAATAAGTTTGTTTTCCCTTTTTTCCACTGGTATAAACAGTATATCAGTGGATGTTCTTGTCTATTTACCTTTCTATTGGATAGAGTCCTAGAAGTGGAATTGCTGTGTTAAAGGACATACCATTTTTGAGTATGCAAATGTCGCAAATAATCAATTGCGACACGTATTAATAATAGCCCTTTGTTTTGTTATTCTTCTCTATTTTATATGAGGTTGGAATTCTGCTCTGGTTTGATGGATCCCTGAAATACTTTGAGATGTCATCTTAAAGAAGCTTTAGCTTCTCAAACAGAAGGAGGACAAAGGAAAGATTGTGTACTTTTGTTAATTTAATCAGGAAGTTTTAATGATGTCTTAATATTTGAGTTTTTATAATAACAAGATTTGTTTTAAAGTTGAGTTCAGTTTAAGTTTTATATTTATTCTACTTTGTACCACATCCAAGGAGAGTTTAACTCTTTAAATGGAGTAGTTCCTTAAAAAAATTATTCCACATCATGGATTCAAGGCACAGACAAAAATAGAATGAAGTACTTCTTAGTAGATTAGGCAATTGTAATCCAGTTCTACTGAAGCTCCACAAAATAATTGCTGCTAAATTTAATGTACATTTTCTGTTTGGTTTTTTTTAACAAATGCTCCAATTATTTCCTTTCTATTAGAGAAAGTGAGGCATCTAAGAATTCTGAATTTTTAAGCATTAAAAAATGAGGACTTTAGGCTACAGCTATATGGGTCATGTTTTGAATTATGTTTTTAAAAGGTCTTGTAGATTTCTAAGAATGGGGATATATCAGAACTTCTCACATGGGAAATTATAAATCATGTTCAAAGAGGATTGAGGAACCAGGGCTATATAGTTTTGTAAAAATAATAGATAGTGGCTTAAATTATGGGCCACTGGGCCATGGCTCCTGGACTTCTGTATTTTCCTTGCACCTTCCCCTACCTATCCTGTCTGCTGTGGCCACAAATGAGAGTTGGCCTTCTTTATCACTTTTATTGTTAAGTCTATGCTATAGCTTTAAAAACCAGAAAATTTTAAAGTGGAAAAGGGGTCCTTAAGGACCATTGACTCCTTTCTCTGGCCTGAAGCAACAAAACTATGAGCTGTAGTCTAGTGTAATCACAGTTCATCTGTCTTTCCAAATGATTCCTACTGAGTTTCTTTCTTTTACCTTTTTTTCCATTTAAAAAAACAATGGATACTGAGAACAGAATGAACTGTTCAAATCAAAACTTAAAACTCCCCCTTTCCACACCTATGCACAAGTGCCTAGTCCTTGACCCTTCCCTACTCTGTTCATGACAGACTCCAGTTAGTCATCACCTCCTCGAAGAACCCTTCCTGAGTACACCTTCATTCCCCATGGAGAGTGTTCTGTCATGATTATCACTGCAGTTTGATATTGTTCTTCTTCCTGTTTGTCTCTCACATTAAACAATGATGATAGGGATTTGTCTTTATCTTCTTATCTCCAGCACCAAGCACAACATCCAGCATTTATAAAATGTTGGTCAAATGAATGGCCAATTGGCTGAATAAGCCAATTGGACAAACAATTAATTCATAGATGTCATAAGTGTATTTCCTCAATCTAGAGGAAGAAGGATGGTTTAGAGGTCACTGTCTACTTTCTGAGTCCATATTAAAGGTACTGTTATTTTACTTATACTCCTTAAAGTCTTCGTTTAGGAAGAATAACCATTACTCTGGAAAATGCCTACTGCATGATTCAGTGGTTGTCAATGTGCCAAAAGGCATCATAACAGCAACTATCCATCCATCATTTGGTAATTTGCTGGATTCTCACTTAGCCCACAGAAGCAATTCCAGAGATTTGCTGCAGGCTCCTCTGATCAATTGGACTAGGCCAAACTGATGTATAAGAATTTGAATTTTTCTAGGGCATTTGTACCAAGAAGCATTCCAAAATTTGTATGTGATTGTGTTTACATTCAATTACCATTTTTATTTGTTAGGATGAGTATAAGCATGATAAGACCAGTATCAGGACTAAATATGCTGTGAAAATTGCTAAACAGTGGCATTTGGAAAACATGGCTAAGTGTATGTGCTTTTATAAAAGTGATTAAACTGAAACATGATTAGCAAAAATTTAAGGTTCAAGATTAGCATAGAAATTAATTTCTGAACAAGCAGGTTGTCTTGTTTCATTTAATTGCTTCCTGTGTGGTTATATAAAGCTGAAATTAATTTCTGAGCTTTTTCCTTTTAGCTTTGAAAACTATAGTTGTGCTTCTCAACTTATTTGTGTCTGTGTCTAGAATCCCATTTAGTGAGTCCCCTTGATCATGCAGTGGCCAATCAGGGCCTATTTATACCCTTGTGAGCTTCTGACCCTAATTATCTCATGCAGCACTTTCTAGTTTGTATCTGAACCATCCCCTACTCAGTATATTTTTGAAGATCCTCCTCTGCTGATTCCACCAGGCATCTTGGGAAAGCTTCCTGAAGAGACTGCTTAGCAGCCTTGAATTTGCAAGTGCTTAATCAGTATGCAAAGCCCACTCCTCTGGTTTGGAGAGTCAGTTTCCATAAATGCATCTATTTCCACACAGCAGAGTAACTGTGAAGGGGGCTAACCCCTTAAAGGGGCCTAAAGTGGGGTCTAATCTTCCTATTTCATTCAGGAATGAGACAGATAAGATAACAAGGAAGGGCTGAGATGACAGAAGTCTCAATGCTGTACTCCTAACTCTGTGGAAGTTTTCTGAGTTTAAGTTCCTCATGTCCTGGGTTCTATTTTTCTCCCTTTCACTGCCAGCTACACTTCTGGACCTTTATTATGCTTATCTTATCTTGACATGACTCCTTAGATTCTTAATGTAATTTTTTATACCTACATGAAATGTTAACATACTAAGCCCTTGTTAAACTGGTACTGGTTTATTCTGAACAGTAGTAGTTCTATTGCCCCAAACTGAAAGCTACTCCTCTTCCGGGTACATTGGGTGTTCGGTTGGTCTTAAAACATTGGCCATCTCAAATTTCTTGGCTATCTCTTCATTTCTAGACTTCCAGTATTTTAAAAGAAAAATGTTTTCCTATGATTAGGCTTTACAGTGGTGGTATAGTTAAGAATAAAAGCTATTCCTATGGCCACCTAAAATATCCAACGAGAGTTCAAAATGATCAAGAAAATGAAGAGATATGTGCAGAGCATTTAGATATTAATATGTGTGTTTGTGTATAAAATTTTAGTTTTAGGAAAAACATGGGCAGAAGAGTAAAATAAATGCTAATGATAACTCTAAAATCATATTACTGAAGAAAAGTAAACATAACCAATAGGTCAATAAATAGGTAAAATTAAAATGTGACTTGATATTTTTGAATTAAAGAATATAACAATTTATTAAAATTTCTAAGAACAGTACTTATTAGAATTTTACTAACTCATTTACTCTCAAAATTTTCTTGCAAATGGTATTTGCATAAATAAGGTATAGTTCAACTTCGACATTTAAAAAACACACAAACTCTGATACAGCAGCATTACAATCTTTTATTCAATTACAATCAAGTAGCATAAACTATAAAAATACTGAGTTAACTGTCATTGGTAATTAGGACAATGATAATTTTGTAGAAGAAAATCACCTACAGTTATTATTTCAATAACTTACTCGTTACTATGAAGAGAACATAAACAGCTTCTTTTGGCATTCTTTGCAGAAATCATCTCCTAATGAGAATGCTGTTCTGATCTCTGTCACTGACTTACTATGTGATCCTTTGGACAGACTTCAGTGTTTCCATCTTATAATATAAGGATAAAAATGTTGAAATATGATAAAATTAAGAATTGCGTCTTTCGGGGGTGATTAGATTATAGGGTGGAACCGTCATGAATGGGATTAATTCTCTTATAAAAGAGGCCCAAGGGAGCTTGTTTTCGTCTTCCACCATGTGAGGACACAGTAAGAAAGCACCATTGATGAGGAATAAGCCCTCACCAGACACCAAATCTTCCAATTCCTTCATCTTGGACTTTCCAGCCTCAAGAACTGTGGGCAGGCCAGGTGTGGTGACTCACACCTATAATCCTAGCACTCTGGGAGGCTGAGGCAGGAGGATGGCTTGAGCCCAGGAATTGGAGGTTGTAGTGAGCTATGCTGATGCTACTGCACTCTATCCGGGTAACCGATTGAGACTCTGTTTCAAAAAATAAAAAGAACTATGGGCGATACAATGCTTGTGTTTATAAATTACCCAGTCTATGGTATTTTTGTTATAGCAGCCCAAATGGACTGATAAATTGACTAAATGAATATAAAAGATAAAGCATTGTTTAAGACTAGTCATACTGAATATTTATAATGGGTTCACTAAACACAAATATATAGGGATGTTGATAAATTTTTTATAAGAACAACTTCCCTAGCATGAAAAACATTAATATTGCCACACATTGATATTTATATCCACATATGACATTTAAATCCAGTTGTGTATGGTTGCTAAATAAAGGACATGATATAATCAAAAAACTTTTAGAGCTCAAAGGATTCTAAAAGAGAAGCTAGTTCAATCTCCTTATTTTATAGATGACAAAATTAAGGTTCAGAAAGAGAGAAGATATTTTCTTATGTGTTCAAGGAGTTACTACAAAGCCGGGTGTCCTCAGTCTGGTTGTTATTTCCAACCTGTTGGTCCCAATCCCTGGGAAGGCTGACTTTTGCTAGGAACCCTTAAATATGCATACCAAGCATTGTCTGGAGGCTTAACATATAGGTACTATTTTT
This sequence comes from Lepilemur septentrionalis, assembly GCA_963573855.1. Lineage (NCBI taxonomy): Eukaryota > Metazoa > Chordata > Mammalia > Primates > Lepilemuridae > Lepilemur > Lepilemur septentrionalis. Next base: position 12,991 of record CAUYMX010081349.1, read on the forward strand.
AGTGTCCTATAGGTACTATTTTTCAAATGAACATAAATGCCACTGAGATTAACAAATCCACTCATTTTAAAATGGTAAGAAATTCATGGGTTTTAAAAATCATTTTGTATTTGTCCCATATTTTGTCAAGATACAAACTATCACATGGAAACTGTTGAAATTTCTTGAAGTGAATATGAAAAGTTTGGGAACCATGGCGTAATATCCCTTCTTCTATTTATTAAAACTTTGGATGGTTCAAAATGTCACAAATATTAAAAAGGGATAATGATTTAATCCATCATTATTCTTATTTATAATAACTATTATTATTATTAACTATGGGAACAGAGGACCAGTAGTACTGATGCAAAGATAAGTCTGAGACCAAGGACTCAGACAAGTAATCTAATGAAGAAACACGATAATGATAATCACATTGTACAATGTGCCACTGGAGCACTACTTAGCATAAGCTCATACCAAGTGAAAGGTAATCTCTTTGTTTTATAGGCATGTTAAGATACATATTTTAATGGCACTTTTCACTTGACAAGAGAAGTATCATGGGCACATACGCCTAGTCTTTTATCCTGACTTACCAGCACCACACCTGACTCTCGCTGGTTTTTAAACACCTCTAGAGAAGCCTGCAAAACCCTATAGAATTTAATTTTTACACTCAGCACTGTCAGGACATTCTTCCTTCTTTTTAACTTTGTGGTTGTATAAGCTCACTTCCTTTTGTTCATTCTTCATTGCATCCTTTATATGCTTAAAAATAGTTTTCCTTTTCTCAAGCAAAAGAATCCAAGTTACTTCAGCTTTTATGGAGCATATTTCCCATAAATTAGTGTACTCAGAAATATTGGTATTAAGCTGTGCTCAGTGAAGAGACAATGAACTGCATATATCACTAAAACAAAACATTCTGCCATGAGTCTGCACAAAGGCAAGTTCAAAAGAACATGCCAAGGCTTTCCAAGATGAAACAAGGACCCAGGATAAAATACTTACTACCATTCAACAAACCAACTAGACATTCACAATCAGAATGTTCTTAGTGTCTCCTCTGCTGTTACATTCTGTGGGTTCCATGCTTGCCTCGATGTATGTGCCTCCTTCCCATTAACTCTCATTTTACAAGCACATCAAAAGAGACTGACCCCTATATGTAAGGAGCTGCCATTAACTGTAATTCTCAGGAAACAAAATGCCATAAGAATAACATTACATGAAAATATAGCCAAGGTCTTCCTTAGGGCCTTCTCTCCACAGCAGAATCTGTCCCCCAGTTTCCCTTTGCATTTAAAGTACTTGGGAGTCCACATAAATTTTTGCATTTAGAAGAAAAACCAAGATTTTTAGGCTAAAAATGTGGCAACCCAGAAAAACCTAGTTTTTGTTTAAACACTTTGAGAAATAGCACACATTACTAAAGAATTATGAATATTATTTCTATTGGACAGCTAGTACATGTACAAATGTTAACATTTTTAACTCTGGAATTTTCTAAATTCATTTAAAATGGTTAATGTTTTATGTGTTTATTATTTTTATTTTTTATACTACTATTATTAATGATTCTGCTGCTGCTACTGTACTATTAATATCACCGGGAGGACTTATTGTATAAGAAATCTGTGTTTTGCTTTTCTTAAAACACCTCCCTTTATCACCTTTCTTGGAATGTTCTGCTAAAAGTTTAGTTACATTGAAGGAAATGAAAACAGTATATGAAGGAGGAATGGCTTTTATGAAATGGAATTTGTGGAATGCCCTTATTTTGGATGTGTTGCAGACATCCAAATTCCACAGAAACCCAAATAAAAACAGTTATATGCCAGTTAAAACAAGACTTCTCTCAGTCTCAGAATGGCCTCTATGTCATTTGGTGTCATGTGGCTAACCTAAAGTCTGCAAAAAGTAAAACCACGAGACTACAACTCTGACAGTAGAAGAGAAGAACAACAGAGTTGATTCAAAGTGCCTGTAAACATTCACAATGTGAGTTTTGAAAACACCCTAATCATATAAGTGATTTGGGCAAGTTAGTTGGTCAATTTGATATAGGAGAAATTATTGCCCATTCAAATTTGTCACTCACCAAAAGACTCTATCATCCATCATCTATCTATATCTACTTATCTATCTACCTCTCTTTTTAAATCATGCTTGTAATGTTTAAAACCAGAAATTGTAATGATTAAGCTATTATAGTGCAACAGAAAATGAAAGACTTATTTGCTCTTCACTAAAAGATGTAATCTGTTGGCCTACTTCTCAGTTAAGCTCCAATCCTAGGACATGAAGATGAGCCTGTTGCAGGTAGGAATCATGCCTTTCATGTATCTAGCCTTATGTATGTAGCTTGAGCAGTCTTTGGCACATAGTGGGAGCAAACTAATAATTGTTGCATAAAAGATTGTCTTAAAGCAGTACTCCAAACAGAAAGTCTAAGATTTAAAACTCATGTTGATTGTAGTCTACCAATTACTATACTGTTAAGGAATGTTTTAAATGAGAAGATATAATTAGCAAGTGCATCATTAAAAAAAATCCTCTTTTTTATATTACAAGAAAATATAAAGATATATAAGAAAGCATATGTAAAAATATAAGATGATATATAAGAAAGTATATAAGATGAATATATTTTTTAGAAAATTACCCAGAGAGAGCCACTACTAATATTTTGATATAGTTCCTTCCAGGCTATTAAACTACTCATTTGTTTTTTTATATTTGTACAAATTTGGGATCTTATGCAATTTCCAGAGTATATTAAGCCCCAAGTAGATCTCACATATTAATATAAAATAATCCAGAGTAAACTAAAAATAATTACTCTATAACCAGCTTATACTTAATACATATCACTTTTAAACAATGAGTTCTCAACAAAATTAAACTAAAAACTAAAACAAAATATTATATAGATCAAATTAGTAGAACTAGGGGGACTCAGGAGCATTCCTGGATCTCTAGACTGTCAGCATTCCTAAAGTGTCTCTGGTTTGTATGAAGACTCCATTTTCAAAGGAGGACATTTCCTTTTAGTAACTTAAACAGAATATTTATTCTCTATGTCTTAGGAGAGTTTGATAGGCAAGAGTTCTCTCTAAGCTACAGGTGTACATAATTGCATCTGACCAGAAAATACCTTTGCAGAGACCTATTATTGTAATGATTTACCTAAAAATGCCTATTGGAGTAGTGGGCTGTGACCATCAATTACACACTGAGTTAACTGATGAGATGATTGAGGAAGTGAAGAGTTTTACCCTCAGGTAAATGCAAAGAATTGTCAGCAGCCTGCTCCATTACAAGGCAAACATACAGAACACTGTCAAAGCCAGAACTCTTTTATTAGAATTAGGGTGACACTCGGGATGCTTACCACAGTAACTTGAACCCGCAGGCCACACTGCGGATGTACACATAGTAAATCAGAAGTGAGTATCCAAACTGCAGTAACCTCTTTTCTTTCTAATCCCTAAATCACTGTGGCACATGATTTCTTTGGGGCCAAGAAGTTGTCTTACACTACAAAATATTAAAAGGCATGGCAGTATTTTGAGATATCAAATGAAAAGATCACTTTGAACCACTCTAAAATTGTATTCCCTTGGCTTAAAAAAGTTAACTCACTTTCAAAGACTCTTACTAACTGAAAATGAATTAGGCATCAAGGAGAAGGTTAGTTGTAGTCACTCATTTTCGATTGATATCCCTCAAAAGTCCTGCTAAATGCTCACATTATTAAGAGGGAGAGCCCAGTTGTAAGTGGATTAGGTAGCATATTGCTCACTGTTTAATAGTCCTTCACCCAGATTTTCTGATAGAATGTACTGTTTCTACAGCAAAGTCAAAGAGGATAACTGACATGAAGCTATCCTGCTTGAACAAGGGAGAATGTGGAAAGTCTAAACAGCCATGTATTACCAGTGCAGTAGAATGGCTGTAAGAATGCCTTAAAAGAGAGAGTATTTTATTTAATGATATTGTATCTTTGACAACTTTTTGCAAATTAGGAAAAAGAAGTACTGCTAACATGCAAGGAAATGCGGAAGTGTTGCAAGGAAAATATTAATATAAAATCATCATTGCATTAAGAAAACATTTTAAGAATTTGTTTTAAAAGTTCAAAGAAATTAAGATCCTATTGATTAACTCAATTATAAGACTAACAACCCAATTTAAAAATGAGCAAAAGATCTGAATAGATACATTATCCAAGAAGAGATATTTAATACCAACGGCTAGCAAGCACATAAAAAAATGGATGCTGAACATCATTCGTCATATAACAAAATGTGAATTCAAGCTACAATGAGATACCACTTCATACCCAGTAGAATGGCTATTATAAAAAAGACAGACAATAATAAGTGTGGGTCAAATTGTAGAGAAACATGAACCTTCATACATTATTGGTATGAATATAAGATGATTCAGCCACTTGGAAAAATGTTTGGCATTTTCTTATAAAGTTAAACATAAATTTACCATCTGACCCATCAGTTCTACCCATAAGTATCTACCCAAGAGAAATGAAAATATATGACCACACAAACATTTGTATGTGGTTGTTCATAGCAACATTATATATAGTAGCCAAAAAGTGGAAACAATCTAAATAGCAATTAATGGGTGAATAGATAAAATGTAGTGTATATCCATGAAATGGAATACTATTGAGCAATGAAAAGGAAGGAACTACTGAAGCATGCCAAAATATGTATGAATTTCAAAAATATTATGCTAAGTAAAAGAAGCCAGATCCATAAGATCACATATTATATGATTTCATTTATATGAAATGTCCAGAAGAGGCAAATCTCTAGCGATAGATTAATGATTGTCTGGAGCTAAGATGGAAATGGCACTGGTTGTAAATGGACACAAGGGACAAAAAATATGGCCTTAATAGATTTCTAAGCAGGTTTATGGGGACCCAGGGTGGGCTACTGTATGCTCTGGATCGTACTGCCTGGGGACAAAGTGGTGAACACATTTTGAGAGTCTAAAAAACTGTGGGCTTAGAAAGTACAAGGCAACCTTTTGGCAAAGAAGGTGCAGAGTAGGTGACCTTATAACTCAGATGGAACCTGCTTGTTCTTGGAAATCTGGAGATTCAAACCTAATGAAATAGATTTTAGGAATGGGGTTTGGTTGAATATAAATTTAGGTGGTTTCATCTGGATGAAGTTTTTTTTTTTAATCTTTGTAGGGAGGGATGGAGTAGAGGGCCCCAGACAAAGGGAAGTTAAGAGTAACTTAAGTTAAGTTAAGAGTAAGTTAAGTTACTCTTAACTTCCCTTTCAGTTTTGTCTGGGACAAAAGGAATTCCTCAAAAACTGATTTATGTGATTAACTATACACCTCGGAAAATTCACTGAAAATCATTTAATTGTACACTTAAAATGGAGTGTTGGTTGTATGTAGATACAGTTGGAGCACTGTGTATGTACTCTCTGGACTACTTTGACAGAGTAGGTTTTTGAATGTAACAAGATAAGTCAATTTGAGTGGTAATACTACAAATTGTGACTGTAAACATTGTACTGTAAATGTTTTGTGGTTTTCCCCCAATAAAATTAAAAAAAAAAATAGTAACAGCCTTGTCTTAGATATGGTGGTGGGTGTGAGTGGGTGTTAAATTAAGTGTGAACCAGGAAGAAGTGAAACCTGGTCTGCAGGCTAACCTTGTAAAGTTAACTTCAAACTAAACAATGTTAGAGTGGCAAAGCTATCATCCCATAGGTGAGGAAACCAGCTCAGGGAGAGTCAATGACTTCCAAAGATCACACAGTAGCAGAACCTGAGATAAGATTCAAGTCTCCTGATTCCCTAGTTCAGTGGTCTTTTTACTGCAGGTTAATTTGTACGTGATAATTCCTTTGCACTGTAGTAAGACTGTTTTTACCTTTTCTTTAAACTTGTATTGATTGTGCTGTGCTGAGGAAGATATAGTGGAGGAGAAGCTGTCCAAGAGAAATGCTCCAACTTGGAAAAGCAGCCCTCAGTTCCCTGGTGTGGTGGAATCCAAAGGTAACCCAAGTGGCAGCAAATCCAGATGGGAAACTATCCAAAGGGAGCACATTTTATCATAAACTTTGTGGTCCAAAGGGGAAAGACTAGAGCATGTGGAAAGATCAGCTCAGCTTTATCAGTATGATAGAAAACTATCTCTTGTCTATATCTAATAGCTTTTGAACACAGAGTCATAGTATAGAAACAGAGTTTTAAAAATACACTCTGTTCCTTGGGACCATCTGCAATGTAGGCAATGCTATTGACTGGCACATTTACATAATTAAAAATAAAAGGAGAGTCATCAAATATAATAAAATGTATGTCTTTTGCTCAATATGTTTTTGCCTGAATGAACTTATAAAAAAGTCATTAAAGACAATACAATCCAATGGTGGCAATGATATGTTTGCTCAGCTCATTTCATTCCATTACATCGGAGGTTGCTGCAAACAGAACCAGGCAATGCCCAATGTGGCCTGCAAGAGGCCCAAGAGATAATTAAGAGAGAAGGAAAAGAAGATGGAGAATCAAAGAAAGGAAGAAGGAAGAAACACCTAAAGTAGGAATAAGAGGGGAAAAAAAGAAAAGGAAAGAGTAAAACAGAAAATAAAGAGATATATGTGGTAGACAGTTTAGTTGCTTCAAGACAATTTACCTTATCTTGCTTTACATATTGTCTCTGTCTTTCAAAAATTTCAACCGCACTATAATTCAAATTTTTATGGTATAAGAAATAATATGCTCATTGTAGAAAATTAGAAAATAGAGAAAGGCAAAAAGAAGAAAATAAACATTAGCTATAATCCCACCATCTAGATTAAATCTCTGTTTACATGTTGGGCAATAATACAGTCATCTTGTTTTCAGACATTTATTTTCTTTTTACAAAAATCATACTGTGGGAGCAGGAAGGAGGAGATGGGTATATACATACATAATGAGTGCGATGCGAACCATCTAGGGGATGGACACGCTTGAGGCTCTGACTCTCGGGGGGGAAGAGGGAGGAAAGGTAACACATGTAACCTAAACATTTGTACCCCCATAATACGCTGAAATTAAAAAAAAAATTAAAAAAAAAATCATACTGCCTTTATCACTCTGTAGCCTGACTTTTTTCCCACATAAAATATTATGGCTATTTTTCTACCTCAATAAATATATGCTTCTAAAATATCATTTTAAGTAATTGCCTCCAAATCTTCTGTAATCATATATTTTCTCCCAATTATTTTTAAAATTCTTATATGATTGAGGTGTTTCTTATTTTTGGTGCTCTCATTTGATCTTTGTATGTTTTCATTAGTATTAAGTTTCAGTTTTTTAAAAAATATAATTACAGCCTTATTTTGGGTGTAATTACTTTTAATTTTTTTATAATCTTTTATTTTGATAAAAAGTTGTACAGAAAGAAGATAGAGGATACAGACTATAGTAAACGCCTCTCTTATCTATAAGTAATTAATTGTGTTCATGTCCATTTTATTGTTTATTCATTGTTTGCTCTATTAATAACTAAAGATATGCTAAATAGTCTTACAACTATTCTGTTTATGTACATTTCTGTCTGTTTTTCTAACAGTATCGTTTCTATAAGTTGAAGGCACATCACATGGTTAATGAGTAAAAGTAATAACTATAGCACTGTTATCGATAATCTTCTACATTAAAATGTAGAGATCATAAAAAAATAAAAAAAATAATTGCCTCCATTTAAATTTAATTTTATAATTTGATTTATAAGACATAGAGCTCTTTATCAATTTTTGCCACATCACTTTTATTTTATCATGTTTGTAAAATCTGAGAATTCCTAATGTAAATACTTTTGTAGCAAAAATAAAAAATAGTTACTTAATGTCTATTCCTATAAGAACTAGACTGAGAAACAAATGAAGTATGTGGTATAGCCCTGTCCTGGGCTGTGCTGAAGAGGGATGTGAAGTCTAATGGAGGAAAGAGGATTAGTATTATTATTCCTCACTATAAAATAAATGTATATGAAAGAAGCTATGTGTCCATCAGAAAAATCACATTATAATTTGAGAAATATACAGATGCTTCTTATAATGGAGTTATGTCTCAATAAACCCATCATAAGTTGAAAATATCATAGTCAAAAATGCATTTAATACATCCAACCTACTGAACATTATAGCTTAGGCTACTGTACCTTAAACATGCTCAGCACATTTACATTAGCCTACAGTTGGGCAAAATCATCTAACGTAAAGCCTATTTTATCAGAAAGTGTTGAATATCTCATGCAATGTATTGAACACTGTACTGAAAGTGAAAACAGAATGGTTGAGGTTACAAATGCTCAAAGTTCAATTTCTACTTTCACACTATTCTTCAAAAAGCCAAAAATCATTAAGTTGAAGGAACCATTGTAAGTCAGTGACCGTCTATATTTAGAAATACGTACACATTTATTGAACTAGAAAAATAGCCATAATATTTTTGGCTTATGGAAGAAAATGCAGAAGCATGGATTGACAGAATAGGTATTTACCATCTATTGTATTTCATAATAATAGGGAAAACTGACAGAAACTTAATTGTAAAGTGATTAGCTACCTTACTGTTGATTTCAGAAACTCTGACTCTGCACCAGTTTTTTAGAATGTTTCCTGATGTTTCAAACCCATAGTTATTTGTTGCTAGTAACTTGCATTTACCTACTAGAGAGATTTTATGTGGAGACATGTGGGTTGTACTTGGAGAAAGACATCTAACTCCACTTTCACAGGCTAATTCATCAATTTCTTTAAAAGATTTGTATTTTCCAAAGTGATTATCTCAGCTGGCACTTCAAAATATAATCTAAAGCCTTCTGTTAGCAATAAATCCACAGAAATCCATAAAACTTAGAGTGTTTCATATTATTATCACCAACATTTATTGAGCTCTCTACTAATCATCTTCTAGTTATTGTATAGAACCAAACGTTCATTTGTTATTCCTACCTAGAGGGGCTCACAATCTAAATTTGGTCTAAAGAGAGTGGAAAATTCACAAAAATTATGTTCATGTAGTTAAATAGTCAAGCAATACAAGTTCCTGTTTCCCATTGTAATGATTTACAGATGACAGTGGTAACAATCTCAAAGACAGAATTCAAATCCTTCAGTTAGCAACCCTTGCAATTATTTTTTAGCTTTATGGGGTTAACCTTATTCGGGTTGATTAAATTCAAGCTGCGATCTTTCATAAAAACTCAATGGAGGGTCCAGATGGCCCAACAATACCTCCTTTTGTGAGAGAAAATAATTTGAAGACTTTTGTCTAATTAAAGTATTTGTGCTGGTGGGACCTGAATGAATTGTTATTCCTTTAAAAGGAGTCTGCATTACAAATAATCTTTATAAAATACTAATTATTTAAAAATAGATTGTCGCTTTCACTATTTCAGTTATGTCCTAGAACCACAGTGGCATGAGCATGACATTTTCAAGCTAGACTCTGATACCATCTTTGGGATTTTAGTCTGAAAATACAATTCTGGAAAATCAACAGAACAAAGCTCTATGGAACAAAATGCCAGGAAAGTCAATGCATTACTTTCCTCTTGTTCCAGTCCCACGCTCACAATTACCTTAACTCTTGTCAAAATATTTTCTACAGTTACAGCCAAGACATAATTAGCACCTTTTCTTCATGTTGAAAATATCATTGGTAGCCATAAAACAAATTTGGGGAAAGCACTTAAGCACCTTAACTCAGCAAATGGCTACAGTGGATTGGAATACCATGATTTGCCTACCTGTAGGAATAACACACCATCTTATCCTGCCATCCCCCTTTCCTCCAGTAGTCCTAACTGTATGAGACAGGGAGAAAAACAAAAGTCTAGACAGGAGGTGGGGAAAAGGTAGGGGGTAGAAATGAGTTATGAAATGTTATAGGAAATTAAGCAAATAGTCTTACCTGTACTTTGGTTATTTAGTTAATTACATCATCATTCTCCAACTTCTTTGAGTATTTTGTCTGTAATCAAGGTGATATTCTGGGGTAGTTTATTCTCCAGATCCTGTCTTGTATCAAAGAGGCAAAAGTATTGGTCAATTTTGTTGTGTGTGGAAAGGCCCTTTTTTGGCTTTAGTTCTTGGTTGAGGCTACAGAAGCCAAAGTTGTTATGATCAAAGATTTCCAGCAGGGGGTGTAGCCCCTTCTATAGGGTAAATTCTTTTGAGGCTACATCACATGGAACATTTGAATACTGCAGTGTTACCACTGATGGTAGAAGCTGGAATTATGATACCATTTTTTTATGACTGTCATGTCTTTTGATCTAAAAAAGACCATGCATATTAATACTTTATTAGTGTCTTGAAGAACTAGAAATTTGTGGAGAAAATTTAAATTAAAAACCTAAAATGCCTGACAAATCTTATTCTGCTAATTTTTTCAAAGTAAATGATGAACAAAGCTTCGGGTGATTTTAATTACACAGTACAGCAGAACACGTGCTTAAATTTTTTGTTCTAGATAAGAAGAGTAGTCAATCTGAGAGGGCTTGGTAATGCTGATTCCATTTCACCCCCATATTTGCGCGTGTGTGTGTGTGTGTGTGTGTGTGTGTGTGTGTGTAAAAAGAATAAATTCATTATCTTTTCAAAATCCCTCCTTTTAGGTGGGGTGGATTTTTACAGCTTTTTGTCTGAAGGCATGGCTCCTGATCCGTTTTAAAAGATGCCATCTTATCCTTTGTTTTTTCCCCTGCTTTTTAGTGCCTTTTATTTACGATACATAAATATTACCAACCACAGAATTTTGACCCCCAATTCCCATTTTCATATTTTTATTAGTACAAAAAAATATGTATTTTCTTTTTTGAGAAGAGCAAATAATATTAAAACAATAAAAGTGATAACTTATTTGTACAGGTAAGCAGCTTTAGACTATTAGTATTAATAAGAAGCAAAATCCTACATTTCTATGCTGCCTAAATCAAGATGGATGATGTAGACTAAAAATAATGTCAGCTATAAAAATTGTTGTTTGAAAATCACTTTTTTTTTTTTTTTTACATTTTCTGGTGTTTTCATTATGTGAAAATGCAATTTCAAGTCCTTCCCCTCATCCTGTCCTGTAACTGAAAATCACACCTTTTTAATTTTTTTTTTTTTTTTGAAACAGAGTCACTCTATTGCTGGGGCTAGAATGCTGTGGTGTCAGCCTAGCTCACAGCATCCTCCAACTCCTGGGCTCAAGCAATCCTCCTGCCTCAGCCTCCTGAGTAGCTGGGACTACAGGTATGCGCCACCATGCCCGGCTAATCATTTCTATATATTTTTAATTGTCCAGCTAATTTCTTTCTATATTTTTAGTAGGGGGTGAATTAACTGCAGATAGGGCAGGGGCACCTCCCCCTTGCAGAAGGATGAAATGGTGCATACAAAATGGCAGTAAGCAGGCCCGGGACAGCCAGGAAGCTGAGGTGTTCTCACCCTGTGATCAATAGCTTCTTGGTGAAGTAGGGGGCATGGTCTTCCTCCAAGAGAGAGGGGAGGGGAGGTAGTGGGGAGGGCTTTGAGGTAAAAGTATGAACTGACTGCTGAGAGAACAGGAGAAAGCTGACCAGGTCTGCCTGGTGGCCCAGAGGCCCTTCTGACAGTTGGCCTGGGTACAAGTGCCCCAGAAGTAGCACCCATGGGAGATTACAGGAGAGA
>CAUYMX010081350.1:0-12685 GCA_963573855.1 Lepilemur septentrionalis
AAAATTAGCTGCACATGGTGGCGCATGCCTGTAGTCCCAGCTACTCGGGAGGCTGAGGCAGAAGGATCACTTGAGCCCAGGAGTTTGAGGTTGCTGTGAGCTAGGCTGACGCCACGGCACTCACTCTAGCCTGGGCAGCAGAGCAAGACTGTCTCCAAAAAAAAAAAAAAAAAAAAAACCAAAAAAAACCAGTTAACATAGTGCCTTGTTTTCCTTTTTAATTATTCTGAAGATCTATGTAGAAAGACTATTGCATTGTCTTAGGTAGATTACCAACAGATTGAGCATTCTTAACATTTTTACTTTTTTCATTCATATTTACCAAAAATTTTGGTCATCACAGTAAAGGAATTCTCAAATTATCTTCCCAGAGTTATCCTTTTGTGACAGGAGGAAAACATGTTTTTAAAGACAACCCGGTATAATAAATGTCTTTGAGAAGACTTGGACAAGGATATTTTTGGTAGTCATTCCTTAAGTCCTCTGTATACTCAATTGTTATAGGTTGTTTGTGATTTTTATTTTTAATTTATATCAAGCACAGTAAGCATTAATGTTAACGTTAATTTATTATTCTATTGCATGATTGCTAATAAATTACTAGCTGAGAACAGCGCATTGTACCACAGTGTCTAACGTAATTCAAAACAAAACTATTCAATCTAATCAACCAAGCAATAGCCATGAGGCAATATACCTGTCAGGTAGCTACACACCTGATGTGAACTGAATATAAATAAAAGTATATTAACTGAGTGAAGTAAAGATTATAACAAGTTTATCTGACTAATTAATGCAAATATCTTCTTTAAACACTCCAATAAAATTATTTAAGTTGTATTTTGCCATGCAAACTGATTTGCCTTGCCAAGGAATTGGGTAAATTATCATTTTACATTTATTGTACTAGTTGAAGAAAAAATATAGTTCAAATTTGTCTATAAAAAAGGCAGACAGTTTGGAAAAGAGCTTTCATTTTTCCTATTTATTCTAGGTTACATCTAAACATAACATTAAGTTAAACATAATGAATAATATAAGAACAACATTTTCACTGGAAGAATAATAAATGTAAATTAGTTCTAAACTAACTTCCAGGGATTAAGGAATGTAAAATGGAATAAACTGGAGCTATAAATTATTCTTTCAAATGGATTTAGAAAAGAAAAGAAAAAAAGAGATGTGTTTAAGGGTAGATGTAATTCTCCAAGGAAAGAATCAGAATATTGTGTTTGCAGATATTTTAAAGTTACTTTTAACATTTGGACTCTTTGGGAATTAATCTAATAACGTTACCATCTACCCAAGAGATTCTTATGATGCATGTGTGTGTGTGTATGCATTTGTATAAGACAAATATGAAAACTTAAAGGAAATGCTTATCTCTGACCACATATTTTTTAACATTTAAAGTACCACTTAAAATTATTTCAAGCTTGAGTTGCACTGTAATCACCTATTCAAGGGATTTCTTAAGGTTATTTCTAATTTTGTTCCTTAATAAATTCACTTTTTAATAGGGCCCAGTGAGACTAATTAAAATTGTGAGTTAAGCTATACACGCTTTATTTAAGGTAATTCATGGCAGGATACAAAAGTTTCATTCCACCAGTGGGAGTCATCTGCTTGCCCTGGCGCAACTTAAAGCTAATTATGGCAAAACCAGATCAATTTGTAAGTTTGACATATTAGCTTCCTTATACCCCATTTGTACATGGAGATCAGTGAGGATCCATCTTCACATTAACCTTCTCAAAGGCACAAATCGGTCTCATTAGGTCTCCCCCTAACTGACATGCTTAATTGTGAAAATGAAATAGTATTTTAAGCATCCACTGGGAATCACACTATTTGGAAACCATCAGAGTAGAACGGGCTCCAAACTTACTACTCTAAAAATGACTTCATCTTTAATTAAAAATATTTGTAAAAATATTCTCCAAAGACAAAGATGATTAATGGCAACATTAAAGGAGTACCACGTAAGTTTCTGATTGATCTCCAGGGTTTGCCGCATTAAAGATGTAAATTTATGTTGACTCCAATTTAGGTAAAAAAGATATCTTGGAGGAATTTTCTTTACTCCCATAATTAAGATGAGACCTCCTTCTGGGAAAAAAAAAAAGTTGATCAGAAAATTTCCTCATCAATTTTATGAATTCTCAGGATTAAAGAAGGAAAAAAATTAGCTATTACAAAATATTTTTCTCTTATCTCATCTAAATATGAACAAAGTGTTGTGAAAAAAGCAGGAAATTTGGAATAAGGGGAATTGGATTGTAGTGGTAAATTTGTACCAATAAAAAGTGTAGATATGGGCTCATCATTTTATATTTTGTGTCTCATTTTAAAATTCTTCAGAATTCTAGCCTTGTATCTCAGAATCTTTTTTTTTTTTTTTTTTTGAGACAGAGTCTCACTCTGTTGCCCAGGCTGTAGAGTGGCATGGCGTCAGCCTAGCTCACAGCAACCTCAAACTCCTGGGCTCAAGCAATCCTTCTGCCTCAGCCTCCCAAGTAGCTGGGACTACAGGCATGAGCCACCATGCCCGGCTAATTTTTTACACATATTTTTAGTTGTCCAATTAATTTCTTTCTATTTATAGTAGAGACGGGGTCTCACTCTTGCTCAGGCTGGTCTTGAACTCCTGACCTTGAGCTATCCGCCCGCCTCGGCCTCCCGGAGTGCTAGGATTACAGGCGTGAGCCACCGCGCCCGGCCGTAACTAGGAATTTTTAAAGGACTTTTTTAGCCTTTTTAATTTTTTTCCCTATTTAATATTTTTGAATTATTCGGTATGGAAAAGTTATGAAATTTTCTTGCTTGTTATGACAAAACAGATTTGGTTGTAAGAAGACTGTATGTATATAAATTATTATTGTCATTTCTCCAGTAGCATTTAAAAATCCAGATTCTTGTATGTGACAAAAATTTAAGAGATGAAAATAGCATTTAAATATTTTCTTAATCTTGGACATTGCTATAATGTTTACCTCAGAATTCTCAGAATTCTCTAATCATTTGAAATTACTAAGTCAGTGTTTTTCAACTGGAGGCGATTTTGCCCCCCAGGGGACATTTTGTAATGTCTGGAGATGTTTTTGACTGCCACAGTTGGCTGGTGGCTGGGGGTGTCCAGGTATGGGGGGAGTGGAGACATGAGTGCTATTGACATTTAGTAGGTAGAAGCCAGGTATGTAGCTAAATGTCCAAGTACATGGAACAGTCTTACAACAAAGAATTATCTAGCTTAAAATGTCAGTAGTGACACTGTTGGGAATGTCTGACCTAGATTTTTCTTTAGTGTTAGGTAAAACTATTAGGACTAGTTAATATTGTTAACATTTATGTGTCTAGATAGTATTTGTTAAATATTCTCTATGGTACTATACTAGGTGCTGATAGAAAAACATAGTAAATATTGTAGTAAGTGCTTAGAGTACAGAAGCAGGGTTTGAAATTGATAATAGTAATTTCTATTTAGATATGAGAGTAAAGCCTGAGAAGGTGGCATTTTAGGTGACACCTGAACCATGAAGAGGTATCAGCTCTCTTCGTGGATGAGGATGGAGAATATGAGCCTTCCAAGTACATGTTGCAGTGGCGCCAGAGCTTTCGGGTAGGAGATGCTCTCCTGGTAGTTGGAGGCTCAGAACCATGCTGTCCAGTAGAAGGATGGCTGTGGAGTACTTGAAATGTGGATAGCTCATCTGAGGAACTGAATTTTAAATTTTATTTAATTTTCATTAATTGAAATGTAAATAGCTGCGTATGGCTACAGTGCAGTTCTAGAGGCTAACACAGTGTCTGCGTCATGATAATTTTGTAAGGGTCTGATAAGGCATTTGGATTTCATTTGATGTACAGAAGTAACTGTTGAAGGGTTTCTGGTATGGAAATGACATGATAAGATTTAAATTATGTAAATACTTTGATGTTTGTTATATTAGCAGATGATTGGAGTTTATAGGTTACTTGGGGAGCAGAATCTTAACAGTGGCTAAGTGGCTCTGGAATCAGACCAAATGGATTCAGATACTGGTGCTTCCACATAGCAGCTGTGTGTGTCATTGGGCAGATTTCTTAGATTCTTTTCACCTCAGTTTCCTTCCTCATTAGTGAAGTGGAGATAATACCACTCATCTTTAAAGGTCATTATGAAAGTCAAATGAGACAAATCCGTTTAAAACTGCTAGAGCCTGGTGTGTAATCATGACTCAGATATTTAGCAGCAGCTGCCGCTACCATCACCACTCTACTTTTACAATTTGGATGAGGAAACTACTAACTACTCTTATGTTCATTTGAAACTCTATCTGAACAAGCTTAATGTGGTATTAGATAAAATGCTTGTGTTTTTCATTTTGATAGTGTTGCTTTTCAAATGTTAGTATTTATCATGAATACTTATTCAGTGTCATCCTTGGAATGTGTAATTACAATAGAAAAGTAACGTCCTTTAATAAACTAATAAAAATACATTATATAAAACTTCTAAAATTACAGGATAAAAGACTTGTAATATAATTACCCATGTATTAAATACTGTTAATATTTGTTTATATGTCCTCTTTTTACTTAGACATAGCCATATAGTTGGATACACTGCTTTATTTTTAATAATAATTTAATAATTTTTAATAATTTCATTCAAAATATTTATGTAGAAATGTATAATTTTAACAGGGTTGCTCTAGTGTTATTGCAGTTATAGATTACTGTGAAATTATTTTTAGAAATTATTTCTCTTTGATTTATAGGGGATAGTAGCATTTGGGAGATAACTCTAGTGCTTTTTAAATGTCAGGCTTTGCAGATGGCAGCAGTGGTTACAGTTTTTATCTTGGGAACCTTCTGTGGAATGTGAAGACTGCATCGGATTATATGGGTTAATATGTTTTTTTTTTTAAATATGTTTCTTATATTAGATCAGTCATTTATTTTGGCTACTGAATCAAGCTAAAGTGAATTTTCAATTTATTCTTTATATCTCATATGAATTAACTAGTTTTGAAAATCAATCAGTTGTACTTACTACGTGCAAGGTAATATGGAGTGGTAGTGGTTGCTGAAGTATGCCTACTGTCAAGAAATACAATGAAATAGAGGAAAATAATTTTATTAGAGAAATGATAAATATCAACTAACACACTTTCAAATTCTTCGGAAATTTCTTTTGACACTTGTAATAAAGGTCCAGTCTATATATTTATCACTAGTTATTTATGAATTATTGGGCTGTCAAGAATCTTTATTGAATGTCAGTTTACTTTTGATATTGTATAACTGCCCTCTCTCCACTTCTTAAGCTGTTCTAATTTGTTATTTGACATTTCTGAAATTTAATAAAAGTATATTTGTTTTTATTTTATGTCTATGCGTACATATTTGGCTCTCAAAATAGTAGGTAATAAAGTTCTTTTCATTAAGGAGTTAACTTTTTAAAAATTAATGGTTAAAAAGGATGTGCTTACACCTACACCATGAAGTACTATTTAACCATTTAGAAGAATTAAGTAGGTATGTGTATTGACTTAGAAAGATCTTGTTTTTATTTTTATTTTTATTTTTTTTGAGACAGAGTCTCACTGTGTCGCCCTGGGTGCCACAGTGTGTGCCATGTGCCCATGTGGGCGAGGTGGCTCACACCTATAATCCTAGCACTCTGGGAGGCTGAGGTGGGAGGATCGCTCAAGGTCAGGAGTTCAAAACCAGCCTGAGCAAGAGCGAGACTCTGTCTCTACTAAAAACAGAAAGAAATTAATTGGCCAACTAAAAATATATAGAAAAAATTAGCTGGACATAGTGGCGCATGCCTGTAGTCCCAGCTACTCGGGAGGCTGAGGCAGGAGGGTCGCTTGAGCCCAGGAGTTTGAGGTTGCTGTGAGCTAGGCTGACGCCGTGGCACTTTAGCCCGGGCAAAAGAGTGAGACTCTGTCTAAAAAAAAAAAAAAAAAAAAAAAAAGAGTTTTCATTTTTTCAGTTTACCAGGTCAGATGGTGATACATTGCTTTAAGTACATGTGGGAAATTGAGGAGGAGACATTAATACTTATACAAATTGGAACAAAAATATATAACTAAATAGTATGTAGCATTTATTGATATTGTTATGAATTTTCATTAGGCAAAAGTACTTGGAGGAGTGGAGCATGGTTGCAAATGTTTAAAGAAAGATGATGTGTAGATCAACTCCTCTAGCAAGTGGTAAAATGCAGATGTGCATAAAGTTTGGACTGCCTCTTAACTTGATGTTGGAATAAGTAAACATATTGCAGTTAAATCCTTTGAGTTGGAGAATAACACTGCTCCATAGTGTAATGAGTCATGAAATAAATAAATGGACTAAACCTAGGCAAAGGTGTTGACTGTGGTGAAACTGACAGAATCATTTATTATGGGTTGAGCATCCCTAATAGAAAAATCTGAAATTCAAAACACTCCAAAATCTTAAAGTTTTGAGTACCAACATGACTCTTCAGAGAAAATGCTCATTGGAAGCATTTTAGGTTTTGGATTTTTGGGTAAGGGATGTTGAACTGATAAGAGTAATGTAAATATTTTAAAATAAAAATGTTGAAATATGAAATATTTCTGGTCCTAAGCATTTTACATAAGGGATCCTCAAGCTGTAGAACATTTTCTTCATTATCATCAGTAACTCTATGTAACTGGTACTTTTCTAAGCATTTTTACATGTGTTAGCATATTAAATCCTTACTGTGTGAGTTAGATATAGTTATATTGCCCTTTATTAGTTGGGGAAACAAACAGTAAAGTATCTTGCCCAAAGTCATCCAGCTTGTATGTGGTAGATGTTTGATTTGAACTCCGGTGGATTTTTAACATTCATTGAGTGATTACCATGACCCATGCACTGTGCTAAATGCTTTATATTCATGGTATTGCTTAGTCTCCATGAAAAACCTTTGTTTACAAATGAGGAAAATGGAAAATGGGGGTTGGAGATGATATGTAATTTGAGTATAGGTCTTTCTGACTTTACAGATCATATGAAGCATTGCATTTTACTGTGTGGGAAGATGTCTTCTTTTGTTTTTTAAACTCTCACAAATAAGGTAAAAAGCCATACTTAACTTTTTGGGATTAGGACTCCTTTGAAAATCTGATTAAAAGTATGGATTTACTTTGCAGAACAATGAAAATACAAACATACAGTTGTTTTTTTTTAATTGGAGTTTTAAGAAAGTTCTAGGACTCTCAGAGACAAGATGCCTTGTTCTAGTCTAGACCAAGTTTCCCCTCGCAGGGGTACTTGTGTTGCACTCTGGCCCTGATTCCCAGAATGTGGAAATTGCTCAATTGTGACTTTACAGTGTATTAAATGGACAGATACCTTATTAAGGTTTCACCTATCCTTCCATCTTGAAATATTTTTTATATATGGAACACAATAATATCCTGGTTATTAAAAATTCTGGATCTGTTTTTTCCCCTATCTTGGAATATCTCCTGATTAATGACATTTATGAAAGTTAGGATTCTTTGTTGTTAATTTTTAATTTGGATTTGCTCATTAAATATTAAATCAGATACCTAATTAGAATATTATTTAATATGTATTTACTTGATTTTTCTCCTTCAAAAGAAAGATTAACCTTAATGATATAAAAGGGGTACTCTGTTATTAAATGCCAGTTGTAAATGGCTTTTGAATTTCTCAGAAAAGAAAACAGTAGAAATAATTATTAAGTCCTTTGATGCTGGCAAACTTTGAAAATGTGTTCCCTTGAACTTCAGGATATTCCCTTCAGGGCGATTTTGCAAAGTATTATATTTGTTTAAAAAAAAAAAACCACAACTGATATGGGCCAATTGTAACTAAAATGAGTCCTAGGAAATTGGACTGTCATAATTAATGGTGTTGTAAATGGAGTTTTAATTATTTTAAGGAAAAAGAAACAAAGATTATTGTTTCAAGGCATGGATTTATTATCAGTTTTTGCTGTGAGCTTTAGTAGACACTAGAGCATTTAACTTCTGCTTCATACAATTCCCTTTTTATTTTCTAAAAGCACCTTTGGCTGTCAAGGGAAACCTATGGGGAAGAGATTGTGGAGGATTAGAAACTTTGTCCATTTTGCATTTAAGCTGTCATTTTGTGGTTATTTAATTGCCATGTAGAATGCAGAATGTTCAATAGAAAGGTATTTAGTTTCTTTAGCTGTTAAAAATCCCAAAGAACCACCTTTTTTGGCTCCCTGAGCAGCACCATGGTGGTTGACAAGAACAAGTGCCTTACAAAAGGTGGCAAAATGGGAGCCAAGAAGAACGTGGTTGATCCATTTTCTAAGAAAGACTGGTATATTGTGAAGGCATCTGCTATGTTCAGTATAAGAGATATTGGGAAAACGCTAGTCACCAGGACTCAAGGGACGAAAATTGCCTCCGATGGCCTCAAGGGTCATGTGTTTGAAGTGAGCCTTGCTGATCTGCAAAATGATGAACTAGCATTTAGAAAATTCAAGCTGATTACTGAAGATGTTCAGGGCAAAATCTGCCTGATTAATTTTCATGGCATGGACCTTACCTGGGACAAAATGTGTTCCATGGTTAAAAAATGGCAGACTATGATTGAAGCTCATGTTGATGTCAAGACTACCCATGGTTATCTGCTTTGTCTGTTCTGTGTCGGTTTTACTGAAAAACGCAACAATCAGATACGGAAGACCTCTTATGCTCAGCACCAGCAGGTCCGCCAAATCTGGAAGAAGATGATGGATATCATGACCAGAAAGGTGCAGACAAATGACTTGAAAGAAGTAGTCAATAAATTGATTCTGGACAGCATTGGAAAAGACATAGCAAAGACTTGCCAATCTATTTATCCTCTTTATGATGTCTTTGTTAGAAAAGTAAAAATACTGATGAGTCCAAGTTTGAATTGGGAAAACTCACGGAGCTTCATGGTGAAGGTAGTTCTGGAAAAGCTGCTGGTGACGAGACAGGTTCTAAAGTTGAACGAGCTGATGGATGTGAACCACCAGTCCAAGAATCTGTTTATTTATTTATTTATTTTTTTGAGAGTCTAGGAACAATAGGCTATATACCGTGTAACGCAAATGTGTAGTGGGTGGTAACATGTAGATTTATGTAAGTATACTCTATGGTGTTCACACAAGGATGAAATCACCTAAAGATAACATTCCTCAGACATATTCCTGTCTTTAAGTAATGTGACTATAATAATATTGAAATGTATGACTAAAGATTATTTTACTGATAGCTAGGTTGGATGGGAGGCTTTCTAGAAGAAAAGTCTGAAAATTGGTCAAGCATTTTATCAGGAATGCTAATTATTTTTTAGAAGCTAATACATTTCATCAAAATAAATTTTGATCCTGGTCAGGTTTATAGGCAGATTTCTTTCCTCATTTTTTTTTTTTTTTTGTTGTTGTTGGGCTGGGTTCCGTAGGAGATAGGTAGTGGAAAAGAGAGTTTTCTTACTCTGTATGGTTATACTTTGGTTGGAAAGACATAACATACTAAAAAGTTGGTGAGTAGTTAAAAGAGTTAGACAAAAGAAATTACTTTAACACTTCACTGGAAGTGAAGAGAGTCAAAACCAAATAGTAACACTAAAGAAAAGCAAACTCCTCTGTCTTAGACAAAGCAGACAGTGTATCAGTGAACCAAAGTTCAGGTGCTTTCCTAGTAAGAGTTTTCTTTCCTTGAACCATAGCCTGTTCATTCCTCTTTTTTAAGAGTATTTGCTTGTAAAGCATTGTGCACAGCACAAAAGATACAGTCCTCCATGCCCTCAAGCTGCTAATAACCAAATGGGAAAGCTGAAAGTGAACTGTAGTTTAAGTGCAGTGAAATAAATGCTTAGAGAGTGTAGGCAAGAGTGTCTTATACTTCTTGCAAGTGTGGAGCAGCATTGTGAAACCTAGTCAGGGAGATAACATGTTGAGAAATTAATCTCATGAAAGATGAGATTTGGGTTGATTAGAAGTTATGTGGGTGAAAAAGGTATATATAATATATTTTTGAGATTGGAGGAATACTGGCGAACCAAAAAAAAATATCAGAATATTGGTTATTGAGTTTTGAAGCTCACCTGAATTATTACAAAGAGTGAATTACAAAGAAGTAAAATTACAGCTTCAGATTAGAATGCTGGTCGTACCTGGTAGCATAGCCAACTGCATGATAGCAAATGAGGTTGCAGAAAAGTGTATAGAGTGGTTAAGAGCTTTATTGACATGCTATTAATCTTAAGTATATTTTTTCATAAAAGTTGTTTGTATCGATGAGTTTGTGTGACCAAGAAAAAGTTTAAATTATTATACATTCTATGTGTATAGTGCTAAAGATTTCCATCCATAATACTTACATGAGGAAAATATGTTTTGTTTATTTAAATAGATTAATTCCTAGCTATCTGGAAATTCTAGTAGTGTAGAATGAGTTATTCCTCAGAAATTCCAAGAAATTGAGGTTTGCTGTAACCTACTTTAAGATGTTCATTAGTTGCAATGGGAATGCAGGGTAAAGGACAGAACAGAATGAGTCATTAAGTCAAGAAAGTGATTTTTACTTTTATTGGGAAGAGGGCATATTTTAGATATGAAGATGTTTATAAATGACAGTGTTCCTTTGTACAGTCATACTGGCAATAATAGAGCATAGCCATATATATATGTCTAGTAGTCTGTCTTCTGCTGCTTACTCAGTGGACTAAAAAAAAAAAGCAGGCCCATCATCCAGGTGCTGTGAATGGTACTGAAAACTTGTGATTGTGTTGAGGTCAGTGGTTGATAAACTTCAGTTGCAGCAGAATCACCTGGTGTATTTTAACCACACAATGCTTGGGCCCAACCCTGGAGTTACTAAATCAGTAGGTCTTGGTGAGGCCTGTAAATTTGCATTTTCAACAAGTTCCCAGGTGATGTTGCTGCTGGTACAGGCACCACACTTTGCAAACCACTGCTTTAGGTTTATAAAGTGCAATCCTCCCTACCCCTATTTGTACAAATGAAGATAAAGTAGGAATCATTTCAACCCTAAACTCTCTGTGTAAGTCCTCCACTTAAATGCCTAATACTAGGATTTTAAACCAGCAGTTTAGATATTTGTAAATAATTAAGGGTAATAGCTACTATTTTTGAACATGTTTTATATACCAGACATTGTGAGGTGTATTATCTCATTTAATGTGTTCAGTGCACTGCACCATAGTCCTTGTTTTTGTTTTTTTTTTGTGGTTTTTTTTGAGATAGGGTCTCACTCTGTTGCCTGGCCTAGAGTGCCACAGTGTCAGCCTAGCTCACAGCAACCTTAAACTCCCTGGGGTCAAGTGATCCTCCTGCCTCAGCCTCCCAAGTAGCTGGGACTACAGATATGTACCACCACACTCAGCTAAGTTTTCTGTTTTTAGTAGAGTTGGGATCTGGCTCTTGTTCAGGCTGGTCTTGAACTCCTGATCTCAAGCAGTCCTCCTACCTCAGCCTCCCAGAGTGCTAGGATTACAAGCATGAGCCACCTCGCCCGGCCCCATGGTTCTTTTTTTGCTTTTTTTGAGATGGTAAAAAGAAAAGACAGGGCTGAGATTCTCCTGCCTCAGCCTCCTGAGTAGCTGGGACTACAGGCACATGCCATCATGCCTGTCACACCCTGTAGAGATGGGGTCTTGCTGTTGCTCAGGTTTGTCTTAAACTCCTGGGCTCAAGCAATCCTCCAGTCTCGGCCTCCCACAGTGCTGGGACTACAGGCGTGAACCACCTTGTCCAGCCATGATAGTCCTTATTTTTTATTTATACAGAAGAGGAAACCAAATTTAAATAATTTGCTTAGATAGTTTCTGTGAAGTAGAGCCAAAATTCAGACCCAGGTCTTTGTCTGCAAAACCTATGCTCTTTTATTGAGGTCGTTCAGCCTACATAAATGATACCTTGAATCCGTTCAGCCTCTGTTTATGTTCCTTGTTTCAAGCTTTTGTGCAGAAATGATTTTTGTCTGGAAAATGACTCAGTCTCAAAATGGGGGCATATATATCACGTCTCATGTGACCTGGATCTGTGTCAGAGCAACTTAATACTATGATTTTGATAATATAATAACAAATGAATTTAGGCTTATTTATAGTTGAATACTAGTTCAGAGTTTTACTAATAGCTTAGAATTAAAAAGAGAGTGTACTCACCTTGGATTAGTTGTATAACTGGTTTATTAGCAACTGAATGGAGATCAGCAGAAAAAAAGTAAATTGTAAGTTTAAAAAAAATTTGGTTGCAAGTTGAGAAATAACTAATATCATTAGAGTCATTAAATATCCAAGTCATGGCACCAAGAAAAAAATATGTATATGCACACACCAGTAATCTCCCAACTCACATACAACCTTGTCATGATAGAAGCCTCTTGACAGTGGGCTTTGAACAAATAAAAGAGAATGTGAGTATCTCTGTTAGGAGCCATCACACCTCAGAAGGTCAGGTGTCAAATGTTCCTCTTCTGACCACAGAGACAGCAGTTGGCTTACAGTTTACTTATTTATTGAAAAAGTAATGAGGTCATTTCTCATGCTCATGTAGAGTATTATTTCTTTTTTTTCTGTTTTTTTTTTTTTTTGAGACAGAGTCTCACTCTGTTGCCCGGGCTAGAGTGAATGCCGTGGCATCAGCCTAGCTCACAGCAACATCAAACTCCTGGGCTCAAGTGAT
>CAUYMX010081351.1:0-58209 GCA_963573855.1 Lepilemur septentrionalis
GCCTGTAGTCCCAGCTACTTGGGAGGCTGAGGCAGAAGGATCACTTGAGCCCAGGAGTTTGAGGTTGCTGTGAGCTAGGCTAACGCCACAGCACTCTAGCCCGGGCAACAAAGTGAGACTCTGTCTCAAAAAATAAAAAAATAAAAAAAATAAAAAAAATTATGTTTTTATAGTATAAAACTTTATATTATAAAATATATATTTTAGAATATGTTTATCATATAATATTTTAATATAATTATATTAAAGTTACAT
This sequence comes from Lepilemur septentrionalis, assembly GCA_963573855.1. Taxonomy (NCBI): domain Eukaryota; kingdom Metazoa; phylum Chordata; class Mammalia; order Primates; family Lepilemuridae; genus Lepilemur; species Lepilemur septentrionalis. Next base: position 256 of record CAUYMX010081351.1, read on the forward strand.
TTAGTTTTTTGAAGATTAGATGTTGGTCCAAAGTACTTAATATAAATGATCTTCATAAATGGATTTATTGTTCTGAATCAGTTGTTAATAAGTTGGAGATCGGTGACATCAAGTAGTATGGGTTAAAATGTCCCCAATACCTCAGATTATGACTTTATTTGGAGATAAGATCTTTACAGACAATCAAGTTAATGTGGGATTATTACAAAGAAGCATAATCCAAAATACATGATGAATTTATGTAAGGAGAAAATCTAGACACAGGGACACATATAGGTAGAAAGCCTTGTAAAAAGACACAGAGAGAAAATAATCACCTATAATTCAAAGATACAGACCTGGAACAGATTTTTCTCTCACAGCTTCAGAAGGAACAAACCCTGCTGACATCTTGATTTTGGATTTCTAGCCTGTAGAACTGTGAGAGAATGGATTTCTGTTGCCTAAGCCACCCAATTTGTGGTCCTTTGCTATGGCAGCCCTAGCAGACATAAACAGTCCTTTGCACACCTAAATATTTCAGTGCACGTTTCCTAAAAAATAAAAATAAAATATTCTCTTACATAGCCAGAGTGTAGTTACCAAAATCCGTACATTTAATACTAGTATCTAATCCACAGTCCATAAATAAATTTCCATAATTGTTGAAAGAATGTCCATTAAAGCTATAAATTATCCTATCCATTACCCAATACAGGAGCATGTGTTACACTTAGTTCTCATGTCTCCCTAGTATCTTTTAATTTGAATAAGTTCTTCATCTTCTTTACATAATTCTTGACATGTTATGAAGTGTACAGGCCTCTTATTTTGAAAAATATTCCTATAATAAATAATATATTTCCTCATAATTGTGTTTAGTTTATACATTTTTAGCAGGAATAACAGAAAAGTGATATAAACTTTTCAAGGCATCATAATAGAAAACAAGTGATATTATTAATAGTTTCTTACAATATTGGTAATTTTAACTTTGATTGCTTAGATAAGGTGCTGTCCTCCAAGTTTCTCCACTATAATGATACTATTGTTCCCATTTTAATTAATAGATAATTTTTTAGGAGATACTCTAAGACTATATATAGATTCTGTTCTTTATCAAACTGTCAACCACAAGCTTTAAATTTCCATGATTATTTTCTAATTTCATCAGTCCTTTTACTAGTTGACATTCTACTCTAAGAAGCCTTTTCTTCTCCCCCGTTTACTTATCACTATGGATTTATGGATTCTTATTTTATTCAATAAGTTATAATCTGTTAATATTAGTGTTTATTTTGATGCTCAAATGTTGTCTCAATTAGCCCAGTGTAAGATCTTTCAAGCTGACTTCATGTCCTTTGACATATTCCCATGATTTTGTGAGCACTTCCTTACTTTTTAGCATAAGAAGATATCTCAGGATCACCTTACACATTTTTTGTCCTATTCCCTGGGAAGCATGCAAAAACTTGACATTGTTTTTTAATCTTTGAGAAGTACTTTGTATAAGAAGGCCATTCAAGCTCAGTGGTAAAAGGATCTATGAATAGGACTTACATTCTCCTTAAGAAATAATTTTAAAACCCATCTAACATAAAAGATCTGAGGCCTCCACCTCCTATTTTATACAGCATGGATTAAGTAATCTTCAGCTAGAAAATATTTAAGGCATGTTCAAGCAATATCCGCATTAACAATAAAAGGAAAGCCAATAAAATAGACATTAATAATTTTTAGCATATGGGTGTATGTTGTCTTCAACTGAGTTTCCTCTTGCTAGAAGACAAAACCATTGCTTTCACATTTTATGTACCTCATAATGCCTAAAACAGTTTTGAGCATATCATAATTGAACTGAATTATTTATAAACAGTGTGGTTGCAAGATATTTAATTTAAACAGGCCTGTTAGCACAAGATTGATACCCCTAATGCTTCTTAATGTCTATTTTATTGGAATTCTTTTTATGGTTAATGTAGGTATTGGTTACACATGCCTTAAATATTTTCAAGGTGAAGATTATTTAATCCATGCTATAAAGCATCCCACACGTCATGTATAACAATTTTACATCTATATATCTATGCATCTGTATATCTATATATATAATGGAATCCTCCCCACAGAAGGAAGGGAAGAAATGAAAATTTAAAGGATGACAGGAATAGTTTTATTGGGATTCTGAATAGTAAAAACTTCCTGATCCAATTGAAACAGTTTTGTTCTTTGAGTGTGTGCTAAATCCCCAAACTCATCAGGACCATCATACCACTTTTCCTGTATCAAGTAAGGAGGCTCAACAGTGAAGCTGTGCAATTGGCATGGGGTTTTCTGTCACAGCAGGCAATTTTCAGCTCTCAAAAAGCAAATACTTTGCAGAAGTGCAGGTGTGTCTGTATTTTCCCCATAAGCCCAGCCAGTTATTTGCATTGTTACTTGAATCTCATATTCTGTAAGCCCTAGTTGCTGATCTGTACTATAAACTCAGTCTTCTAGGATATGGCAACTCCATAAGTTCAGAGGTTTCAGCATTTGTTGAATGTAAGATGTTCCAAATTATGCATTATATTTAAAATTGCTTCGGGAACTGTTATCACTGCAAATGGATAATACAACAGTTTTGTGCTTAGCAGCTTCCTTTCATATATTGTCAACTCCATATTGCAGATTATTTGGGCACATCTGGCATTTAAGTTCCCTCCTAGTCACATAATTACAAATATATCAGGTATTGATATCTCAGCTTCTATACAGGCCTCACTGGGAGAACTTTTGAAAATTGCCTTCCTTCCCTCTCACGTGGATTGTTCACTCAGTTGTCTAAGTTCACTTACCACTCCCACTGAGAAACAATTAGAATGAAGACTAGGAGTAAAAATGGTTTCCAGAAGTGTTTCAATAGATCCATTCACAATCTACAGTGATTAGTTCAAAATATTGAGATGTTTGGGGGACTCTCAAACTTATAAGATTAAATGTTATATCCTTGCACATCAACATTGTTTAGCTCCCAATTATTAGTGGGAAGATGTGGTGTTTATTTTTCCATTCTTGAAATACTTCACTTAGGATAATGGTCTCAAGTTCCATCCAAGTTGCTATAAAAGACATTATTTCAGTCCTTTTTATGGCTGTGTAGTATTCCATGGTATATATATACCACATTTTCTTCATCCATTCATGAATGATGGGCACTTATTTGCTTCTTGTTCATGAGCAAAGACAGTGGTTTCTTGAGATGAAATTTACTTCTGGTGAAGATGCTATGATCATTGTTAAAATGACAATAGAATTTAAAATATTATACAAACTTAGTTGATAAAGCAGCAACAGAGTTTGAGAAGATTGACTTTAATTTCTAAAGTAATTCTATCGTGCAAAAAATGCTATCAAACAATACTGTATGCTATAGAGGAATCTTTCATGAAAGGAAGGGTCCATTGATGTGGCAAACTTCGTTGTTGTCTTATTTTAATAAATTTCCACAGCTACCCCAGCCACCACCCCTATCAACCAGCAACCATCCACGCTGAGGCAAGACCCTCCACCAGTAAAAAGATTATGACTCCTAAAGGCTCAGATGATTGTTAACATTTTTAGCAATATAAAATTAAGGTGTTTACATTGTTTCCATAGACATAATGCTACTGCACTCTTAATGGACATAACAACCCAAGTGCCCATCAACTCATGCGTGGATTATTAAAATTTGGTATACGTTTACAATGGAGTATTACTCAATTTTAAGAAACGACAGTGACTTAACACCACTTATATTACCCTGGATTAAGCTTAAGCCCATTATTCAAAATGAGGTGACACAAGACCCGAAGAATGGGCCCCACTTGTACTTGCTATCAAATAATTGGTATTGACTGATTAACATTATGGTGCTCAAATTGTGGGAGTGTTCCCTAGGGATTTGGGGGATGGGAGGTAGACCCACATCCGAGAGATGTGGTGAGCACTGTGAAGGGGAGGGGCATGCTTGAAATGTAGTTGGGGATGGGTATTAGGGGTCTCAATAGGAGGAAGGAAATCCTCTAAAACTGATTTATGTGAATAGCTGTACAACATGGTAAATTTACTAATAACCATTTAATTGTATACTTAAAATGGAGTAAAGATATGATATGTAAATTATACTTCAATAAAGAAAAAAAAAAGAAACAAAGCATGCTATACATTTTACTCTCCAACTTTCTCTTTCCACTTAACAATATATCTTGTTCATCCCTACATGGCAATAGGTACAATTCTATCATGTTTTCTAATGTTTTAATGTGCACACACATTCTCTTTTATATAATTTTGCATAAATGGAGTTACATTATTCTTGAGTGCAGTCATCTTTTTCCTATTTTGCTTGTATTTCTCAGCTTGCTCGTTTCCAAACCCCAAACATCACTTTAGGCTGTGGAAAGAGGATTCACAAGTATTGAAATAGATGAGTATTACTTGTTTCCTCACTGTTTTACATATCATTAAATAAACTATATATTCGTGGGAAGGAATTCTTGAGACATCTTATTGAGTGCATATGCGTGCACAATACTTTGTCCTTGTTTGATTCTAATCTTAATTTCCTTATTCGACAACTTGTGGAAATTGTTTCGTCTCAACTGGTATAGTTCTTATTCATTGTCTTAGTGGCAATATAACATTAGAAGTTGTAGATGCACCATAACTAATTAATTGTTTAACAAATAACATGAATATGAACATTCAGAGATTTTGCTATTCTTTGTTTCTACAGACAATGCTATAGCAAACATACTGTACATATATTCTTCTATAGTGGTGTTTTTGTTGCCATGCAACTAAATTTGTAGTAGTTGGCTGTAACCTTGAAAGATAAGTATATTCTAAAATATATTAGACTTATCAAATAACTTTTTCAAAGGGTTCTAATAAACCAAATTTCAATTACTACATTATATGAAGTACTGTTTTCAACAGTATTTTCTTTCATATTCTTCCCATTGTGGGAGAGCTTTTCTTTTTTTTTTTTTTTGGAAATAAAAAATAATGCATGAAATTAATATCACATTGTTATACATATTGCACTATTAGTGATTTTAGCATCTTTTCAAATGCGTATTGGCCATTTGAATTTTCTCTTTGTAAATTGACTGTTTGTACTCATTTTCAATCTTTTCCATGAAGATGATTATTTTTCTTTTGACAAATTCCTCAGAGCATCAGTATGAGCATTACCTATGTGCTGGATGGAAGCATCCCACATACAACTTACAATTTACTCTATGAGAATATGCATCTTAACCTGATCTCTAGGTAATACTCCTTAAATTTTGAGAGTCATTTCTCTTAGACCTTTTTGTGCTGCTATAACAGAATATCCAAGACTGGGTAATTTATAAAGAAGAGACATATATTTCTCACAGTTTTGTAGGCTGGCAAGCCCAAGATCAAGGCAACAGCAGGTTAGGGCCTGGTCTCTTGGCTTCCTAAATGGTGCCTTAAATGCTGCATCTTACAGAAGGGGGTACACTATGCCATTACATGGCAGAAGAAGAGAAGAGAGACAATTTGCTCCCATAATCCTTTAATATAGCAGCATTAATTTAATCATGAGGATGGAGCCCTTATGATCGAAACACCTGACAAAAGGCCCCACTTTCCAACACTGCTTTTCACTGAAGATCAAGTTTCCAACACATGAATTCTGGGAGACATAGTCAAACTACAAGTATATTGGTATAGATATTGGACTTTTTTTTTTTTTTTTTTTTTGAGACACAGCCTCACTCTGTTGCCCGGGCTAGAGTGAGTGCCGAGGCGTCAGCCTAACTCACAGCAACCTCAAACTCCTGGGCTCAAGCAATCCTTCTGCCTCAGCCTCCGGAGTAGCTGGGACTACAGGCACGTGCCACCATGCCCGGCTCATTTTTTACATATATATATATATATTTTTTTAGTTGTCCAATTAATTTCTTTCTATTTATAGTAGAGACGGGATCTCGCTCTTGCTCAGGCTGGTCTTGAACTCCTGACCTTGAGCAATCCACCCGCCTCGGCCTCCCAGAGTCCTAGGATTACAGGCGTGAGCCACCGCGCCCGGCCTAGATATTGGACTTTTTTTAGTTATCTATTTTGTTATTTCCAAATGTATTGTCTATGTATTCCTTTTGTTTAATGCATCTTTTGCTTTAGCAGAGTTGTTGATTTCTATGAATTGAAGTGATTGTTTTATTTTCCTTTAAAGGTATTAAGTTTCTTGTCTTGGTGAAGAACTTCTTTTCTAACTTTAGATCATACATTTAGTCTTGTACGTATTTTATGATTTTTAGTCTATTTTATATTGTTTTTAACCCATGTTTTTATTTTGGTATTTGAGGATTACTGTTCTGATTTATTTTCTTAGAGATGAACAATGTTGCTTATACTATATATTAAATAAACCACTCTTTTACTATTTAATTGAAAACCATGTTTGTACTATATTAAATTCTCATATGTCCTAGGATCTGTTTCTTAATTCTTTACTTTGTTCCAGTAGTATATTTTTCCATTTCTATGCCAATATCATATTGGTTTGATTATAATAGCTTTATAGAATATTCTAATATCTAGTAAGTAAATGATTCTTATTTTTTTTTTCTTCTTTGAGACAGGGTCTTATTCTGTTGCCCTGAGTAGAGTGCCTTGGCATTAGCCTAGCTCACAGCAACTTCAAACTCCTGAGCTCAACCTATCCTCCTGCCTCAGCCTCCCGAGCAGCTGGGACTAGAGATGTGCACTATCATGACCAGCTAATTTATATATATATATATATATATATTTAGTTATCCAGCTAATTCTTTCCATTTTTAGTAGAGATGGGGTCTTGTTCTCACTCAGGCTTGTCTCAAACCCCTGAACTCAAGCAATCCTCCCACCTTGGCCTCCCAGAGTGCTAGGATTATAGGCATGAGTGACCATGCCTTGCAGATTCTTAGTTATTCTTTTTATAATTTTCTTAGTTATTTTTGTCATTCAATTTTCCAAATGAATTTTAAGTAATTTTTGTTTCTAAAAATAAACAAACTTACTAACACATAACTCTATAGATTATAAATAGTATTTTGCTAAATATATCTATTAATTTTAGGATAATTTGCATTTTATAATATAAAATCTTCCTATACAATAGCAAGTTATCTCTTTTCAGTATTTTAGCTAAATGTTGACATAGAACATTATTTTTCAAATGATTATATCTTCTAACAAAACACTGTGACTTAATCAAATATAAGCTAATGAACATTGTATATAACAACAATGAACAAAGAAATGGGTCAACAGAACCAGTAGGCCATAACTATGAGAAGAACATAGGCTTTGGGAATTTGATTTGATTTTGACTCTCTTGAACTAACACTAGTTAGTTAATCTGACAGTCTTAGATTCATCATCTATAACAAGTGGGTAATACGGATTTGTGAAAACTATATTATGTTACTCAGAAAAGTGCCAATTATATGATAAGCACATAAGAAATACTAATCAGAAAATCTCCTTCATGATGCAATCTTGAATTTTGGCAATCTTTAGTTAATTTGAATACTATTATATTCATTAATTTTAGATATCCTGCAGCATTTTTGCTGAGTCTGAGTCCCTATTGAAAAATACCATAAGTGTGTTTATACTTAAGGATTTTGAAATATATTTTTCTTACCACTGGGGATTGTGTCTGTTAAGTAAATATCAAGTAGAACTTATTACACAAATTACACTGTTGATCACTGCCTTAATTTGCTATTTCTACTTGCTGCTTTCAGATATCGGCTGCTTTTTAACCTGAAATATACACATAGGAAAAAAGGGCCTTGGGAAAAAAAAGGCCCTCTATAAATTAAGTAGAACTATTTTTTTTCAGTGCCATTTTCCATATCTCATTCATTCATTCAATAAATATTTACTGTATATTTAGTATATGCTAGGCATTGTGATAGGAAATAAAAGGATAAGCATATATAAGTAGCCCCTCTGACCTCATGTAGCTCATGTTATAGCATGGAAGACAGCCCAACAAACAATTGACTATAAATTATTAAATTATAATTTTGATGAGTGATATGAATTTAGGAAGTCTATAGGAGCATTTAAGCTGTGAGGGAAGGAGTATTAAAGTTGAAACCTTAAGAATAGATAGGCGTTAATCAGGTGAAGGAGGCATAAGGCCAGTATGGCTAGAGAAGAGAGCAAAAGAGGAATACATAATTAAGTTTGGAAAGAGAGGAAAGGGGCAGAATTTCTGACCTTGTCCCACAAACAATGGGAATTTACTATTGCATTTTAAATGAGAGTGAGATGATCAAATTTATTTTTTTAGAGAAAACAGTATCACTGCAGACTGGAAATGAAGAAAACAATAGAGTATACAAAAGATCATTCTTTTAAATTTCAAAATATTAATAAAGGGTATAAAAATATTTTTGTTCCAAAAATACTTTGTATAATGCTTAAATCAGGGCTTTTGGTGTGCCCATCACCAGAATAGTGTTTATTGTACACAATAGATAAGGTTTTCTCCTACACCGCCTCTTTCAACCTCTCTGTTTCTTGGTTTCTCATGTCCTTTATATCGCTTTGCCCCTGTGTGTAATAATGACTTAGCTCCCACATATTAGTGAGAATATATGGTGTTTGGTTTTCCAGTCCTGAGATACTTCACTTATGATAATGGTCTTCAATGTTTTCCAGTCCTGAGATACTTCACTTATGATAATGGTCCATCGATGTTGCTACAAATGGCATTATTTCATTCCTTTTTGTGGCTGAGTCCATTGTGTATATATACACAACATTTTTTTTATCCATTCATGAATTGACGGGCACTTAGGCTGATTCCACATCACTGCAATTGAGAATTGTGCTGTGATAAACATTTGAGTGCAGGTGTCTTTTTCATATAATGAATTAATTTCCTTTGGGTACATACCCTGCAGTTATCTGGACTGCTAGATCAAATGATAGGTCTACATTTCTTTCTTTGAGGAATCTCTATGTTGTCTCTATGTTTTCCATAGAGGTTGTACAAATTTACAGTCCCACCAACAGTATATAAGCGTTCTACTCTCTCTGCATCCATCGTGGCATCTATTGTTTTTTGATTTTTTAATAGTAGCCATTCTGATAGGGATAAGGTGGTACATCACTGTAGTTTTAATTTACATTTCCTTGATGATTAGTGATGTTGAGCATTTTTCATGTTTGTTGGCCATTTGTCTATCTTCATGGGAAAACTTCTGTTCATGTCTGTTGCCCATATTTTGATGGAGTTGATTATTTTTTGCTGCTGATTTGTTTGAGTTATTTGTGGATTCTTGACTTTAGACTTTTGTCAGATATATAGTTTCTGAATATTTTATCCCATCGTGTAGATTGTCTCTTTGTTCTGTTGACTATTTCTTTTGCTGTGCAGAAGCTTTTAAATTTAATTAAGTCACATTTATTTATTTCTGTTGTTGCTGTATTTGCCTGTGAGGTCTTAGTCATAAATTCTTTACCTAGGTCAAGGTCGAGATGAATTTTTCCTATTTTTTTTCTAGAATTTTTATGGTTTCATGCCTTACATTTAATTTTTATCCACCTTGAATTGATTTTTGCATATGTTAAGAGACAGTAATCCTGTTCCATTCTTCTGCATGTGGCTACCCAATTTTCCCATCACCATTTATTGAATAGAGCTTCCTTTCCCTGGTGTTTATCATTGTCTGCTTTGTTGAATACTAGTTGGTTGTAGGAAGATGGTTTTATTTTTGGGTTCTCTATTCTGTTCCATTAGTCTATGCCTCTACTTTTATACCAGTACCATGCTATTTTGGTTACTATATCCTTGTAGTATAATTTGAAGTCAGGCAGTGTGATTTCTCCAGATTTGTTCATTTTGCTTATGATTGCTTTGGCTATTTGGAATCTTTTTTGGTTTCAAATGAAGCATAGAATTATTTTTTCTAGATGTGGGATATATGATGCTGGTACTTTGATGGGGATGCATTGAATCTGTAAATCACTCTGGGCTGTTTGGACATTTTAATGATATTGGCTCTACCAATCCATCAGCAGGGAATGTTTTTCCATTTGTTTGTGTAATTGGCAATGTCTTTTATCAGTGTTTTATAGTTCCCCTTGTAGAGATCTTTCACCTTCTTGGTTAAGTATATTCTTAGGTATTTTATTTTCTTGTTAGTAATTGTGAATGGTATTGATTCCCTGATTTGGCTCCCAGCTTGACTGGTATTAGTATATAGAAATGCTACTTATTTGTGTACATTGATTATATAACCTGAGACTTTGCTGACTTTATTTATTAATTCTAGGATTAATTAATTTTGGTGGATTCTTTAGGGTTTTCTAAGTACAAGATCATATCATCAGCAAACAGGTCTAGTTTGACTTCCTCTTCCACAATGTGGATGACATTTGTTTCTTTCTCTTGCTCGATTGCTCTGGCTAGGACTTCCAATACTATGTTAAATAGAAGTGGTACCAGTGTCTTCTAGTGCTTAGAGTGTCTTGTTCTAGTGCTTAGGGTGAATGATTCCAACTCATCGCCATTCAGTATGATGTTGGCTGTGGATTTTATCATTTTGAGATATTTTCCTTTGGTGCCCAGTTTGTCGATAGTTTTTATCATAAAAGGGTGCTGATTTTTAGCAGATGTTTTTTTCTATATCTATTCAGATGATAATATGGCCTTTGCTTTTTTTTTATTATTATTCTTTATGTGGTGGATCATGTTTATTTATTTGCTTATGTTAAACCATCCTTGCATCCCTGGGATAAAACTCACTTGGTCATGGTGGATTTTTTTTTTTTTTTGATGTGGTGTTGAATTCAGTTTGTTAGTATTTTGTTGAGAATTTTTGTATCTATCTATTTATTTGTTCATAAGTGGTATTGGTCGGTAGTTTTCTTTTTTGGTTGTGTCCTGTCTTATCTTTGGTATCAGGGTGATATTGGCTTCATCTAATGCATGAGGGAAGAATCCTAACTCATACTAGATTTATGAAATAGGTTCTATAGGCTGGGTACCAGTTATTCTTTGTAGGTGTGAAAGATTTTGGCTATGAATCCCTCTGGCCTATTTTTATTTTATTTTTTTGATGATTTTTTGTTTCCATTTCTATCTTGCTGCTCATTATTTATCTGTTCAGAATTTCTATTCATTCCTGATTCAGGCTTGGGAAGTTGTGTGTTTCCAGGAATTTGTCCATTTCCTCCAGAGTTTCTAGTTTGCTTGTGCAGAGGTTTCTGCACTATTCATCTATGATAATTTTTATCTCTATGGTATCAGTTGTAATGTCTCTTTTTTTCATTTCTGTTTGAGGTTATTTGAATCCTTTCTTTTCTATTTTTTGTTAACCTGGATAGTGATATATCAGTTTTTTATCTTTTGAAAAAAACAACATTTTGTTTTATTGGTCTTTTGCATTGTTCTTTTGGTTTCTATTTCATTTAATTCTCTTGTGGGCATTGTTATTTCTTTTCTTCTGGTGACATTGGTTTTAGTGTGTTCTTCTTTTTCTAGTTACTGGAAATGTGACATTAGGTTGTAATTTTGTGATTTTTCTGTGTTTTTTGTGTAGGCATTTAAGGGTATGAATTTTCTTATTAGAATTGTTTTTGTGTATCCTACCAATTTGTAATGCTTATTTCCCCTTTGTTGTTCAGTTTGAGGACACTTTTTGATTTCCATCTTAATTTCATTGTTGACTCAATGAATATTCAGAAGCAGGTTGTTTAATTTCCACCACCTTGTACAGTTTTGAGTGTTTCTCTTTGAATTGATTTCTAGTTTTATTTCACTGTGATCTGAGGAGATATATGGTATGATTTTTAATTTTTTAGTTTGCTGAGACGTTTTTTGTGGCCTAAGATATGATCAATCCTAGAAAATGTCCTATGTGCTAATGAGGAAAATGTGTCTTCAGTAGTTTGAGGGGAGAATGTTCTGTAAATATGTTAGGTCCATTTATTCTAGAGTCTTGTTAAATCCAGTGTTTCTTTCTTTATTTTCTGTTTCTGCTTCAATGATCTGCCTAGTTCTCCCAGTGGGGTGTTGATGTCTCTGGCAATTAAGATGTTTCTGGTTATTGCTTTGCTTGGATCTGGAAGATTTCACTTTATGAAGCTGGGGGCTCCTGGGTTAGGTGCACATATATTTAGGATTGCTATGGCTTTTTGTTGAATTCCTCCATTTACCATTATATAACAACCATCATTATCTTTTTTTAATTGTTGATTTGAAGGCTTTTTCATGTGATATGAGAACGGTGACACCAGCTTGCTTTTGTTTTCCATTTGTGTAGAATATATTTTTTTGCATCTCTTAACCTTGAGTCTGTGTGAGTCCTTGTGGTTTAGATGTGTTTTTTGGAGACAGCCAATATTTGGGTTGTGTTTTTTTCATCCATTCAGCCAGTCTATGTCTTTTGAGTGGAACAATCTTATGATTTATGTTAGTATTAATATTCATATGTGAGATGCTGTTCTCTTCAGAATTATTTTGAATAATACCTTACTGTTTTGTTTTCCTTGTTGTGCTATTGCTTTATAAGAGGAGTGAGATGTAACTTTTGTGTGTTTTAACACTGGTAGGTATCTATTGTGCTTTTGCATGCATAATGCACCTTTGAGCATTTATTATTGTGCAACTATAGTAGTGACAAATTCCGTGTTTGCTTGTCATGAAATGGCTTTTATTTCTCCATCATTTATGAAACTTAGTTTTGCAGATTACAAAATTCTTCGATGGCAGTTGTTCTGTTTAAGAAGACGAGAAATGAGCTCCAAATCCCTTCTGGATTGTAAGGTGACAGTGAGAAGTCTGCTATTAGACTGCTATTGATGGGTCTTTCTTTGTAGGTTAGTTGTTCCTTTCATCTTGCAGTTTGTAGAATTTTCTTCCTCATTTTGACTTTGGCTTGATTGATGACTTTGTACCTTGTTGATATCCTATTTGCTATAAATATTCCTGGTATTGAATGACTGTCTGGTATCTGGACATCTTAATCTCTGGTGATACCAGAGAATTTCTCCTCAGTGATTCCCTTGAATAGGTTTTCCATGATTTTGCTTTTTCTTCTCCCTCTAGGATACCTATAAGTTGTATTTTGGGTCATTTCATGTAGTCCCATATTTCTCTGAGTGATTCTTCATTCTTCTTCATTCTTTTTTCTTACACCTTTGACTGACCGGATTAGTTCAAAACACTTGTTTTCAAGCTCTCAGATTGCTTATTCTGCTAGGTCTAGCCTGTTGTTGAAGATTTTTTTGCTGTATTTTTTAATTCTGTAAATAACTCTAAAATGATTATTCACTGGAATGGCAAGTGCTAACACTTCTAGAATAATATATGGAAAAAATTTTATACAATTAAAGTACTATTAATTAACCTGATTTTTCTATTGATTAGGATTATATCACTGTTATTTGATTGGGAAAAGGACTCAGAGGTCCTATTTTCAGGATACTAGAATTTTATGGGATTACACTTTGAGAACTTCCAGCGTGGAGGCTGAAAGTGAATATAAACAGGTAACTTTTAGATATCTTAAGTGTACTTACTGTGTTCTTACATTATTATTAATTAGTGAGACACATTTTGTTTTTGTAATTATAGATTGATGTTTAGATTGATAGCTTATATCTTGAGATGGCCTGGAAAGATTATTTGGAAAGACAATAGACTTCATCATCAGACAGACCTGTTTGAATCACAATACTTTTACTTCATGGTTCAATGATCATCAAAACATTATACAATCTCAGTGAGCCTTGGTTTCCTTGCCTGTAAAATGGAGATACACCTGCCTACTTTATAGTTTTTTTATAGAGATCTAATTTAATTAATGTGTGTATGTTGCTAAGAACATTGCAATTACTCAGAAAATTGCTAGAATGACAATAAGCATGATAATAGAAATAGTTATGTTATTATTTTAATCACTGCCACACTATATAAAAGAAAATTCTTCTTGCCATACCTCTCAAGAAAGGACATTAGAGAGAAAGAATCTTTGACGGTAGAAAAGTGAACACATAGTGCCTCAATAAGCTTTCATCAGAGCTGAGCCATTAGAAGATCAAACAAGGAAAAAACTACTCCTAACCTATGACATACAGAGAAATTCTTCCTTCCCTAAGTAGAAAATCTAGTTTTATATGAACAGGAATGTGAAGAGAAATGTTAAAAGAGAAAAGGAGAGTCCGAACTACTTATAATCAATACAATTACAAGAGAAAAAGAATAAAATGGTATATTTCTCATTATTCATGTCCATTCCCAGAGTAATTCTACCCATTTTGCTTTAGTACATAAAGCATTTATAATATTACATACTGCATGCAATGATGATCCTCATTGGTTATTTCTCTAGAGAAAACCTGTCAGATACAAGAATATTATTTATTCCTTTTTTAAACATGAGTAAAGTGTGTCACACAACTACTTAGGAAAGCTCCCAAAATGATCAAATTTGTAGATGACATCTCTTCAACCAGTAAAATTGAATCTCAGTCAAAATTTTAATTCTCATCTCACTGGATGTTGTTACAACATACACTACATAAAACATAAAAAATGACTCTAATAACACCTTGCATACAGTATCCAGAGTTTCTTCAGAGAGCACAAGTATTACTAATTGCTATCACTTACAACTAGTATAATAAAGCCCTACTTCTCAGACAATTTATTAGCATACACCAAAAAGAGAAAGGAAAACGATCTCTGAGAATTTTAAGAAACGACAGTGAGCTAACACCGCTTATATTATCCTGAATTAAGCTTAAGCCCATTATTCAAAGTGAGGTGACACAAGACCCGAAGAACGGGCCTCACTTGTACTCGCCATCAAATTGGTATTGACTGATTGACACTATGTTGCTTAAGTGGTGGTAGTGTTCACTGGGGGTTTTGGGGGTTGGGGGTGGACCCACAACCGGGGGATGTAGTGAGCAATGTGAAGGAGAGGGGCATGCTTGATGTGTATTTGGGGATGAGTATTAGGGGTCTCGATGGGGGGAAGGAAATCCTCTAAAACTGATTCATGTGAATAGCTGTACAACTTGGTAAATTTGCTAATAACCATTTAATTGTACACTTAAAATGGAGTAAAGACATGATATGTAAATTACACTTCAATAAAGACCAAAAAAATAAAATAAAAAATATATATAGTGCAAATTAATACATGCATTCTCCATTTACTGAATATTTGTTACATAGCAGTACTATAAAAAGTGCTTACATTTAAAGGAAAGATAAGAAAGGAATTATGTTTCTTGAGATCTTACAATCTTCCCTTTTCCTCATGATCCTTCCTGCCCCTCTTCAAACATGTTTACCATTCTTGAGTTTTATCCATTCAACATCTAAAATATATCCCAGATCCTTTTGGTCTTTCTCCACATCTACTAGTACTACCTTAACCCAAGCTACCATTATCTCTCTCCTTTAATTTAAATTACTGCAGTAGCCTTCCATTTGGCATCCCTCTTCAACTATTGCTCGACTTCAATCCATTCTCTGTTCAGCAATCACAGTAACCTGTCAAAAACAGAATAGATTTCCTTTTGCTTGATGCAACCTACAAGGTTCTGCATAATCTTGTTTCTATCAACCTTTCTAGCTCATAATACTTTCTTCGTTGCTCTTATGAGTATCCTAGACTTTTTTTTTTTTTCTTTGAGACAAAGTCTCAATCTGTTGCCCCGGCTAGAGTGCCATGGTGTCAGCCTAGCTCACAGCAACCTCAGACTCCTGGGCTCAAGCAATCCTCTGCCTCAGCCTCCCGAGTAGCTGGGACTACAGGCATGAGCTACCATGCCCAGCTAATTTTTTCTATACATTTTAGTTGGCCAATTAATTTCTTTCTATTTTTTTAGTAGAGACGGGGTCTCGTTCTTGCTCAGGCTGGTCTTGAACTCCTGACCTCGAGCAATCCGCCCGCCTCGGCCTCCCAGAGTGCTAGAATTACAGGCGTGAGCCACTGCGCCTGGCCTGAGCATCCTAGACTACTTTCTTCTATTATTCAGGTCCCACTCGATTATGATCCCCTCTGAATGACCTTCCTCGAACATGCTTTATAAGGCAGCTTTCTCGCCTATCCTGTCTAGTTATAATCTCACATTACCTTGTACTGGTTTCTCCATAACCCTTGTCACATTCTATAACACCTTACATATTTGTTTACTTATACATTGTCTATAGTCTCCCACTCCCAACACTTTATTCACTGAAACATAAGCTTTGTGAAGATAGGGATATATCTTTTCTTCCTGTTCTCTTCTGTATTGACAGATGCCAAAACAATAACTTGATATAGGAGGCATATATTAAATATTTGTTTAATAAACCAATAAATATTTTAAAACTATCTTTCTTAATATAAATAATTTATTAGGTTATGGTCCAGAAATGAGAAAGCTTTACATATCCAATTATTTTAATGGGAGAGGTCTTTCTCTAATGTGTTCCGTTTGTCTATCTGTTACTATTAATACTTAAAGTACATAATTACTTGAGATGCTATGATAAAAATATATAAGTATATTTTATCCCAGATCTCCAGGATCTTATAGTCCACTATGAGCAAGACCAATATGGAATATTTTGAAGACATATAAAATAGAATTATTATATTGACCAAAACTGAATAAATCATAAAAATAGCAAAAGCCATCTGCAATACTGATTGTTGGATATAGAATGACTAGTCATGCTATAAGCTATTCTATCAGGCTTTTTGAGACAGATTAGCTGCAAATCTTATGACATAAGTTTTTATTTTCTGTTTAACTGAGAGATAACCTGAAAACTTTTATTTTAGTTCTTATCATCGAGAACTTTTACAAGACATATAATTAATTCTGTAGCCTTAGTAAACAAAGTATACTGCACATAACAAAATCTTTCTTTAGCAATTCAGAATCTTCCAGTACTTTAGGGTCCTCACTTAAATACTAACTGTTACAATCTTAATTATTTCATATCAAAAATATGATTGTAGCCATTATGATGGAGAACAGGAGAAAGGGGCAATTACCACGTTTTGATCATATTAAAGGGCCTGTACCAGGTGTATCTATACTTGATCCCATCTAATTTTCACAGCAGTTCTGGAAAGTCGATATGACTATTCTTAATTTTAGGAAATTGACTTGTAGATTGGTGATCTACTTAAGATCACATGGCCAGTAAGTTGCAAAACCATAATTTCAACTAAGACTTTTTGACTCCAAAATCTGTACTTGTCCTACTGTGACACATTGCTTTTCTCTCTGAAATGATCTCAAGACTGTGAAGGCAACTTAAGTATGGCCTCCACTAGACTGAAAAAGAGAAAATCAAGAAGCTGATATTTTTCTACTCCTACCAGTGGTGACACAGAAACTGGAGGCTCAAAGGACATATTCATAAAAGAGAAAATTATGAAAAGCAGAGAAAATAAAAGACAACCTAGCTCTATAATGACAGGCACATATTCTGAGCCATGTGATATTACAAAACCATTTTGTGGAATTATAAATGTTTCAGATACCAGAGATTTGGAGAGCATAAAAACTGTCTTTAGACATTTGAAGAGATATATCACGGAAAAGAAGCCCATTTGATTTTTAAGATAGCAGAGACATGAACAAGGATCAATTAGTGAATGATGCAGAGTGACCAACACTTGCTCAAAATAAAGAAGAATTTTCAAAGAATTTGATTTAAAAAAAAAAAAAAAGATGAGAGTTTCCTCTTACAGGAGGTAATTAAGCAGAGGATGGGTAGCCCTTGTGCTGTAGTGGAGATTTAAACATCAAATAAGTGTTTGTGGTAGGTAGACTTTTAAGTCATTTATGATGCAAATATCCTCTGATCTTAAAACTCTCCAGAACTGAAGATATGGAAGTTCTAGGAGGCAAAGCTGAATGTAAACTAATCCAACCTGGAGGTGTTGGGTGAGAAATTTATGCAAGTTTCAAGCCCACTTTGTGAGTTTCAGTTAATCCTTGAAGTTTTCAGTTTGTTATTTCCAACCCCACTGCACTTTTATCTTCTTTCCCCTGTTGACTTCAAGTTCTAGCATGAGATATGGAAGCAATACAAGCTATTTAGCTTCTACAGTTGCTTAAGGGAAAATTCCTTTAATTTTTTAATTAAGTGTATATATTATATCCTACTTTATATATATTATATAATTTCTTTTCTGTACAAAACTTGAATGATACATTCAGGAACAATTTGAGTTAATGGAAATTTCTTGTTACTTTGTTTCTAATTGATGATGTACTCTGAATTAAAATATAATGGGTACTATTTGATTTGAAGTATATCAAAATGCACATTTTAATGAACTCTCTATAATGAGGTTCAAAGCTAAGTGCTTATATATTATTGTGTGTAGAATAGAAGGGAACATTACATATGAAGTCAGGGTAATGTATTTATTTCTAATATTTATTACTGAATAGCAGATATTTATTTATATTTTCCATGACTTTTCTGGTGCACATACATTCACTTCCTAAAACAACAATGAACATATGGTTCAAATTATAAAATTGACTCCAATCTAGGTACATGTAAATGGTAATCTTATTTCGAGTATTTCTATGGAAATAACAACAAAAACTTTGATGACAAGTAGCATAAAGTTACTGCTGATTGTGTGGGTGTTTCAGCAGGAAAGGTAGCTTTTTAGCTGTCAAAATGAAAAATACACACAGCTGCTCACATGTACATGCACACAAACACACACCCACACACACACCCCTTACAATGCAAGTTACCAACATCAGGTTTTCTAGCTAGCTAAAACAGAGATACCCATGCTGGAAACCCTGGGTCACTTTATCCTGTCCTTTATCTTGCCCCTAATAAAAGGTAGATTGTCTCTGCCTCATTTCCACGCCAAGTGATGCAGTTTCTTCCTCACCGATAGACTAACACATGCACAAGTCCATACTATGATATGTCATCTTGGCCCGAGTTGCTAGAACAAGTTAACAGAATTAATTGTTGTGGAGTATTCAAGGAATTTGATTTTCCCAACGAAGTCAATCAGAGCTTTAACAGGATACCCATTAAACAGAGGCTATTGGGACGTCTCAGCAGATAACTCTTAAAGTTTGGCAGACAGAAGGCTTAGTTCTCTGCATCACTTCTTTCTGTCTGCTCTATTATTACATTATACTAGTTCATATTTCATTTGGCTTTCCCTGTGGATATGTACTTTATGCCCACTTTCTACAACTTATAACTCTTGCTATAAAACATTTATCTTCATGAAACTTTCCAGAGTCTTTAATTTTAATACTACTTAAAGCTGGCAATATGAAGATTAACTCTTCTGTACTGTCACTATGGCCATAGTTTAATAAGCGTAACAGATGAACTGGTTTTGTTGTTTTGCCTGTCTTAATCACTTTATTTCTAAAAGATTTGGTGACAGGATTTTCATGTAGAATTTCTCCTTCAGTATACTCAGTTTTTATCAGTTTATTAATTCTCTTCCATCTTGTTTAGTCATTTATAAGTCATCATGTCTCAGATACACAGATTTTGTTTCTCTCTATTAGTATTACCTTCCCACTAGGTAATCGTTCAATAGAAAAGAAGAAAAACATTTATAAAGTCTATCCCTTCTAATGCCCTCTCTGCTTTTGGTCTTTAATGTGGTTATTTGCCCACTGATTCTTATTGGCATAAAGGTTTTCCTGAAACATCTATACACTCAGTGTGTAATTTGGTAATCTCTGTCAAGTTTCTGAGGGGTAGAATGCACATCTTGGTCATGTTTGGCTTTCAATGGCTTTATGATATGTATCACAAAGTAAGTGATTTATCAATGTTGAAGGGAGCTCAGCTGAAATGAATTGACAGCTTCAGAATTAAATGGTTACATATCCTCACTGTCTTCATTTAAACAAAATGTTGTTTGTCTCATCACTAAATGTAAGTATGTCATAGTAGCTAGCATGATAAGATGCTTAGTAAAATAATTTTCTATAAATGGTGCTTTTGCATGAGGTGGTGCATATACTTGGAGAAATCTAGGGCAAAAAAAGTATTAATACTTTCATAAAGTACAAAGATTCTAAGAGCCCCTTTTTCAACTTAGCAGTGACTTTCCATCCCTCCCTTGTCTTCTATGCTTCAGGTACTTACCCACCAATGAAACTCTTTTATTTTCTCACTCCAATTTCTCCTAGGAATATCACTTGTTTTGGGGAAAAAAAAAAAAAAACGATAAAGCAATGTCTGACTAAATCAAGTTTCTTAACCTTCACCAACCATCTCTGTGGCACCAGTTATAGTGCTTGCACTAGATGCTTTTGAAAATTATTGAGAATGTTAGATACACAATTTCTGTCCTTAAATTAAAATAGAATTGACCAAGTATGTTTAATCAATTACAATGGCAGACTGAATAATTACATCTTGAATGTATATACAGCTACATATATTCCAAAGGGTTTTTACAGTAATTGTCTCATTTGAATTTCACAATAAATCTGAGAGAAAGGTTAGGAAGATACTGTGATCTTCTACAGTGTTTAGATGAAGAAATTGATAGACACATAGGTTTAATGGTATACTGAGAGATACTTGGTAACTTTCTATCAGAAACAAAACCCTGGAACTCACATATATGGCATATAAATGAGTCTACCTCTATCATACAACATTAAATTTAATAATTTTTCAAGGTGTTTCTCATTTTATACAAAAATATATATATACTTTAAAATTTGGTTAATTTATATACATGGATGTAATTTGACAGCACTGTGGTGCCAAAATTTCAGTGGAGAAATAAGTATTATTGGATGTAATTCCACATCAGTGTATCTGAGAGAAAATGGAAAAGTGATTTTGCAGTGAATATAAATAAATGAAATAATTATTTGGAATATAATAGTAATAAGTTGCTGAAAACCTTATAATTCTCATTTTCACTTATTTAATAACCAATGAACAGAACTTTATAGCTTAATGTAGAAAGACTAGAAATAGCTTACAAAGTTAAAGGCACTATTAATAAAATTGAGTCTAAGGTGGCATTTAGGGAGTAATATTACTATGCTTGTATCAACATAAATCAGGATTCTTTGATGGTATCTCTGAACTTCCAAAGGCTTCTTTGAACACTGGCTTTTATTTTTTTCTTAACATTGAGACTGAAATATCACAAGTAAGAATAAAACTCCATTTCTAAAACAGAGAATGAATAATTTGAACATCATAGTAAATGAAGTAAAAGTCATTAGATTCAAATTTCAGAAAAATCAAATAATTTCACAAAAATTAATGTGTGTGAATATGTGCCAGTGTGGGTGTAATGCATATATATATATATGTCTATTTTAATTTCACTAATACTGGACGTATGACACTACAATGAACTGATTGCATGTGATCTCCCAAAACTGATGTTTTGAAACCTTATTCCAAATGTATTAAGAGGTGGGGTATTTGGGAGGTGATTAGGTCATTAGGGTGGAACCCTCATAAATAGGATTAACGTCCTTAAAAAGGATGCCAGAAAGCTCTTCCTGCTATGTGAGAATACAGTAAGAAGTCAGCATTATGCAACCTGGAAGAAGACCCTCACCAGATAATGAATCTGTGATGCTTTGATTTTGAATTTCCTAGTCTCCAGAACTGTAAGAAACAAATATTTGTTGTTTATGACACCTAGTCTATGCTATTTTTGTTATAGCAGCATAAGGGATTATGAAAACACCATTGTCCAGAAAGAAAAACAGCATGTGATTATTGAGCCTTATCACCACAAAGGGAAGATAATAGAATTTATATATTTTAAGATGCAGATAGTAGGATCTACAACACCATCTTTAAGAATAGAAAAGAAATATTTATTTGATGCAAAGATTTGTTTACTACACCTGAATTGGGGATCCTAGAAAAGACAGTTTCACAGTTATGATGATTTCTAACAGAAGATTCCTAGAGAAAATGTCCCTTAATGTAACTGTTGTTATTTTCAAGGGTTCTTATCACTTCTACAAAAGTAACATTATAATCCATAATAACTAAACAAGAATTTATTGTGCTAATATTTTCTCATGGGTTGATGAAATTTTCTCAATGCTTTTCTTAAAACAAATGTAATAAGCTTACTTTAGGAGGTGGTTATGCCCTAATAATCCTCAGAATTTTATTCTGAAGAAAAGAAGTAATGGCACTACTTTGCTCAATTAACATATCCTTATAAATAAAAAAAAAGAATTCAGTTGATCCTTTTTTTCTGATGAAGAGAAAATATTTATTTATACGATTTTATTGAGATATAATTGATGTACAAAATCTGTGCAAATTTAATGTACACAATTTTATAAGTTTGTACATATACATACACCTAGAAAACCATCACCACAGTCAAAGTAAAAACACATCCATCACACTCCCAAAGTTTCCTTGTGCTCCTTTGTTTTAGTAACTTTACTAACTAGCATTTTTCCTCCACTGTGGTGTAGGCTGACTGATTTACCAATTATTTCTTGCATCTAGCTTTCTCTGCCTGGGTGTCATTCCACCTCTGTCACTACTGCTTTCATTCATTCATCCATCCATTCATTCATAACTAAATATCAAACACCTACTATACTCCCAGCACCAATTTAATTTCTAAAAAAAACAAAATAGTGAGCAAAACAGATGAAACCACCTGCCATCATAGAGCTTACATTTTAGTTACAGCTTTGATCCATCCAATATAACCTCTGCTCTAGCCCCTTTTCTCTTTTCTTTTTTTTTATTTTTTCCAAATATTTATTGTTATAAAAAGATGTACATGGGTCATTGAGTATAAAAGTAATTTCCCAACTGAGCATATAATTCCAGTTTTATGAATATACACTGTTATCTTCTATATTACATCTATATATATACTGAAACATCTCTGGAAGATTATATGCTAGAACATCATAATGAATACTTCTTAATTTACATATCATGTATTTACTCCATTTTAAGTGTATAATTAAATGATTATTAGTGAATTTACCAAGTTGTACAGCTAAACACATAAATCAATTTTAGAGGATTTCCTTCCCCCTATTGAAACCCCTAATACCCTTCGCCAACTACATTTCAAGCATGCCCCTCCCCTCCATAGTTCTCACCCCATCCCTCAGATGTGGGTCTACCCCTCTCTCTGTACTTTTATCCATTCCCTCCTCCCCTTCCCACCTGTCCAACACCAGATGAATGTTACTTCCATATGTGTACAAATATGTTGATCAATTAATACCAATTTGACAGTGAGTACATGTTGTGTTTGTTTCTCCAATCTTGTGACACTTCACTTATAAGAATGGACTCCATTCCCTGGTGAACTCCTGCAGTGCAAGCCCCTCCACAGCAGGGAATGGAGTCCATTCTTATAAGTGAAGTATCACAAGATTGGAAAAACAAGCACAACATGTACTCACTGTCAAATTGGTATTAATTGATCAGCATATTTGTACACATTTGGAAGCAACATTCATCTGGTGTTGGGCAGGTGGGAAGGGGGAGGAGGGGATGGGTAAAAGTACACCTAATGTTGCAATGCACACTGTCTGGGATGGGCATGTTTGTAGCTCCAACTTGGGCAGTACGAAGGCAATATATGTAACCTAAACATTTGTAACTCCATAAAATTTTGAAATAAAATGTAAATAAATAAATAAATAAAATGTAAATCCTAAAAGAAAAGAATATTAGTTTAACTGGGGAGAATATTTGCAACACATATAAAAAACCAAGAGTAAATATCCTTGTATCCAAAGATTTAAAATAATTTTTCTTTGATGATTTATTATTGGTTTTAATTGATTCATAATATTTGTCCATATTTATGGGTTAAATGTGATATTTTGTTACATGTATACAGTGTGTAATGATCAAATCAGGGTAATGCTAATAACCACCATCTCAAACATTTATCAATTTTTTGTGATGGGATCATTCAAAATCTTCTCTTCTAGCAATTTTGAAATATGCAGTAAAATATTTTTAACTATACTCACCTTACTATGCTATAGAACACTAGAATTTATTACTGTTGTGTAGCTGTCATTTTGTGTCTATTAACCAGCCTCTCATTATGCCCCACCCCACTACTTTTCCCAGCCTCTAGTAACCACTATTTTACTCTCTACTTCTATGAGGCCAACTTTTTTTCTTCCTCATATGAGTGAGATCGTGCAATATTTATCTTTCTTTGCCTGACTTATTTCACTTAACATAATGTCTTCTGGAATCTGCCATGTTGTTCCAAATTATACACAAAGATTGAAAATAATTTTTAAATATTGAAAATGAGCTAAGAGTTTTCCATATACAATAATACCACATGCATGGAAAACAACTGCAAAGGGAAACATGCATTAAATCAATCAACCCTGGAAATACTCTCCATCCCGATATACAGAGAAGATCCTGTAATGACAATTTTCAGGTTCAGGAAATATTCCTCATATCCGCACCTATCAAACACTGCCCCAGGCTTGAAAAACACTTTCATTATCTATGGAACCAAGTGACCTGCCTGGAGAAACTCCTTCTGTCCTCTCAAGCAGCACCAACAAGAAGCAATGTGAACCTCAGTCACATGAGATAAACCGACAAAACCAAAGTAATACCACATAGTCTCTGAAAATTAAACTGTATTGAAACCACACCCAACAAAATTAGACCAAGACTTGCATACCATACTTAAATTGGGAAACTACCTATATAATAAAAAAGTAGACTCCATATTCTCCTAATGTGTATAGATGATAAAATAAAAAATCACCTATAATTACAGGAATAGAAAAATTACAACTTGAATGTAAAAAGACAAAGAACTGATGCTATCAGCAAGATAAATCAGATATTGGGATTATTTGACACAGATTTCAAAGCAACCATCATAAAAACGATTCATCAAGAAATTATGAATTCACTTGAAACAAATGAAAAATAAAGAATTCTGTTCAAAGGACTATCAGAAAATTATGAAAATTATAAAACTGAAAAATATTAGTACAATAAACTGAAACAAATAACACGCTAGATGGGCTCAATAGTACACTGGAATTGACAAAGTATAATCAGGGAACTTAATGAAAGATCAATAGAATTTAACTAATCATAACAAGAGAAATAAATAGACTGGAAATAAATAAACAGAACCTCAGGAATCTGTGGGGCAATAACAAAAGTTCCAACATTCATATCATCACAGGTCCAGAAGGAGGGGAGAGAGAGAGAGTGAAACTGAAATCTAAAGAAATAATCACTTAAAGATTCCCAAATGTGATGGAAAACACAAAACCACAGATTCAAGAAGCTAAGTGAACCCCAAACAAGATAACACCTCCCAAAACCACACCAATACACATAATCACTGAAGTTCGGAAAACCAAATGTCAAAAAAAAAAAAAAAGATTTTTTCAAGTGCTGAAAGTAAAGAATTATCAACCACTAATTCCATATTTGCAAAATTATCCCTCAGGAATGAAGACAAATACTTAAAAAAAGAGGCATAGATGGAACATACCTCAAAAATATTAAAGCCATATATGACAAACCCACAGCGAACAACATACTGAATGAGGAAAAATTGAACCATCCCTGCTTAGAAGTCTAACCAGACAAGGCTGCCTACTACCACCATTTCTATTCAACGAAATGCTGGAAGTCTTTGCCAGACCAATGCGTCAAGAGACGGAAATCAATGGTATCCAAATGGGGGCAGAAGATGTCAAGCTATCACTCATTGCTGATGATATAATATAATATGTAGAAAACACCAAAAAAAAATTCAACCAATAGACGCCTAGAATTGATAAATGAATTCAGCAAAGTCTGAGGCTACAAAGTCAACACACACAAATCAGTAGTTTCATATACACCAATAACAGTCAAGCTGAGAATCAAATTGAAGACACAATACCTTTCACAATAGCATCAAAGAAAATAAAATATTTAGAAGTATATTTAACTAAGGAGGTGGTAGACCTATATAGAGAGAAGTACAAAACACTGACAAAAGAAATTGCAGAGGACCCAAACAGATGTAAAACAATACCATGGTCACGGATAGGCAGAATCAACTCTGTTAAAATGTCTATACTACCTAAAGTAATCTATAGATTCAATGCAATAACTATTAAAATGCCAACATCATTTTTCACAGATCTACAAAAAATAATTCTATGCTTCATATGCAACCAGAGAAGGCCCCATGGAGCCAAAGCAATCTTAAGCAAAAAAAAAAAAAAAAAAAAAAAAAAAAAAAAATTGAGAGGCATCAATCTACCAGACTTCAAGCTATCCTACAAGTCTATAGTAACCAAAGTAGCATGGTACTAGAACAAGAACAGAGACATAGACCAATGGATCAGAACAGAGAACCCAGATATAAAGCCATTCTGATATTGTCACCTGATCTTTGACAAAGCAGACAAAAACATACACTGGGGAAAAGAATCCCTATTCAACAAGTGGTGCTGGAAAAATTGGATAGCCACATGTAGAAGACTGAAACAGGATCCGCACCTCTCACCTGTCACAAAAGTCAACTCACGATAGATAACACACTTAAACCTAAGGCAGGAAATCAGAAGAACTATAGAAGAATATGTTAGAAAAACTCTTACAGACATCAGCCTATGCAAAGAATTTATGAAGAACCCATAAGCAATCACGGCAACAATGAAATAAATAAATAGGATATCATCTAACTAAAAAACTTCTGCACAGTCAAGGAAACTGTCATTAGAGTGAGTAGAGAACCTCAGAATGGGAGAAAATATTTGCATGCTACACATCCGATAAAGGGCTGATAACTAAAATCTGTATAGAACTCAGGAAAATCAACAAGAAAAAAATCAAACACCTCCATTAAAAAGTGGGCAAAGGGCATGAACAGAAATATTTCAAAAGAAGACTGACTGATGGACAACAAACATATGAAAATATGCTCATTATCTCTAAACATCAGGGAAATACAAATCAAAACCACAATGTGATATCACTTACCTCCAGTGAGATTGGCTTTTATAAAAAAGTTCCCAAACAACAAATGTTGTTGTGGGTGCAGAGAGATAGGAACACTGATACACCGCTGGTGAAACCGCAAACTAGTACAACCCCTATGGAAATAAATATGGAGATACCTCAAAGAGCTAAAAGTAGAGCTATTTGCTCCAACAATTCCACTACTGGACATTTATCCCCCACAAAAAGACATTCTTTAATAAAGGCTTCTGCACTTGAATGTTTATAGCAGCACAATTCACAATTGCAAAGATGTTGAAACAACTCAAGTGCCCATCAATACTTGAGTGGGTTAATAAAATGTGCTATATGTATACCACAGAGTACTAGTCAGCTATAAAAAAATGGGGAACTACCTCTTGTGTTGTACTCAATGGAGTTGGAGCTACTTCTAAGTGAAGTATAAGTTTTTCCATAAGAAGTATGGAAAAACAAGCACCAAATTTACTCACCATTAAATTGGTACAGATAGATTAATATTTAAGTGTCCATATGGATGTAACATTTATCGGGTGTAGGGCAGGTGGGAAGGGGGAGGAGGTGATGGGTAAATGCACACCTAATGGGTATGGTACACACTGTCTGGGGGATGGGCATGCTTGTAGCTCTGACTCAGGTGGTACTGTGTCAATAAATGTAACCAAAGACTTCATACCCCATAATATTCTGAAATTAAAAAATAAGAAAAACAGGAACCAATGAGTTCCAACAGGAACCATATGGTGTGTGTAGAACACACCACTCAACCACAGCAGATTTTATATTTTTTTTCAAGGATCCATATGACATGCACCAAAACAAACCATATCTTGAGTCTTAAAAAATCTTTAGGAAATTTAAAATGGTTATAATGTTACAGAATATATTCTCTGATTGTAATGAAATTACTAGAAATCAATAATAGAAAGATAAAATGTCTCTAAATACTTGGAAATTAAACAACACACATAGAAATAATTTAAAGGTCTAAGAGAAAGTCTCAAGGAAAGTAAAAAATATATTAAGCTGAATGAAAATGAAAATATAGCATAAAAATTTGGGGATGTAGCTAACATATTGGTAAGAGAACAATTTATAGTATTAAATGTTTATACTATTTTTTTGTTTGGATGTTTGCCTTCCAAAGGTCACATTGAAAATTAATCACCAATATTGGAGGTCGGGCCTAATAAGAGGTGTTTGGATCATGGGCTTGGATCTCTCAGGAAAAGATTGGTGCCATCTTCAGTGTAATGAGTGAGTTCTTGCTCTATTTGTTCCTATGAAAACTGGCTGTTGAAAAGAGTGTCTGGCAACTCCCGTGTCTTTTTTGTTTCCTCTCTTGCCATATGACCTCTGTCCACACTGGCTCTCCTTTGCCTTCTGCCATGAGTGGAAGCAGCCTGAAGCTTTAACCAGATGCCCAATCTTCCAGCCAGCAGAATCATGAGCCAAATAAACCTTTTATTTTTATAAATTACCCATACCAAAATATTACTTTATAACAAAAAAGCAGAAAATATAACTTCAGTGCTTGAAGACATTTAAGGTATTCCTTAATAATAATAATTCCTAAGGGAATATTATTAACAGCTTTATCTTCATATGTTAGGCAACATATAAAAATGGACCAATTCCTCAAAAAGCACAATCTATGAGACCTCAACCAAGATGAAATAAATAGCCTGACTAGTCCTGTATCATTAAAGAAACTGAAAACATAATTTAGTAACTCCTGTAAAAGGAATCTCCAGGTCAAAATAGTTTCACTGGAGAATATCCTTTAATAAGTGAATATTTAAAGAAACTGTGAAACATCTGAACTATGAAAAAATACTCAGCAACAAAAAGGAACAAACGTTTGGTACACAAAACCACCTGGATTGATATCCAGAGAATTATGCTAATGAGAAAAGCCGGTTCCCCCCAAATTAAATACTGTATGATTCTATTCATATAATATTCTTAATATTAGTTTTCTATTGCTGCTGTAACAAATTACCACAAATTTGGTGGATGAAAGGAATACAAATTTAAAGCATGAAATTTTATTTTGATATATCAAATTGGCAAAGATTAAAAATATTGGCAAAGCCTAGAGTTGGTAAATGTTAGGGAACAGGAACTTTCTTATACTTCTGGTGGGGTTATAAATCAGTGTGCTGCTGGAGTGCCATTGCACAATAAGTATCAAAATGTAAAATGAGTATAAAGTTATTCCAACAATCCCACTTCTAGGAATTTATCCTAAGTAGATAATGGCACAAGTGCAGAAAGATATATGAAAAAGTGTTTTAATGCAAAATAATTTTTAACAATGTACAACAAACCTAAATTAAACAATGTAATCATCCACCATTAAGGTTTGGTATATAAATTGTGTTTTAATTCATATAATGGAATATTACACATTTAATAAAGTTGATCATGCAGATCCACGTTTGTTGACTTGAAAAAAATTAAGGCCATGTTGTTAAGTAAAAAAAGGTTACAGAATATCAGGAAAAGAATAATCCCATTTTAAAAATATTCTACTTCTATCTCTTTCTGAAAGAGAAAAAAATGAAGCATGTTCTCTTAGATAGCAGTGGTTATCTTTAAGTGGTACAATTTGAGATGGACTTGATTTCCCTTTCTCTTTAGTTCTTGTATTTTTTTGTATCATTTTAATGGCTTAATAATATGTATCATTTTAATAACTAAATGTATTGAAGAAAGCATAGCATTGAAGAGTGAAAAGCATCAGTGAAGCCTTATGCATCTTATGAATCCTAAAATAAGTCTGGATGTGTAAGGCTGACATCATTACAAATTTAGCAAGATGAACTATTGTCAAACACATAATGATATATTAAAGACAAGAAACCTAGAAAGTCTTATTGTATATTCTCCTGTTAAGAATTGCTTCAGGATATATTTAATAGTCTACACTATTATTTCAGTGTCATCATTTGCTTCCACTATGTATTTTCTAAATACATTTCCTGTGTACAAATTTCTTAAAAACTAAAGTAAATGTACAAATGGCAGGATCTGTTTGCTCTCAGAAAATGCAGTTCCTTTAGAAATGAGAGGAACCAGCTCCACAGACAATAATAATGATATCATAATGATAATGATAATAATAATGATGAAGAAAAGAAGAAGAAAAAGGAGGAGGAGAAGGAAGAGGAGGAGAAGGAGGAGGAGGTTAGGAATTCATAATAGTAGTCATCATATTACACTGGATAATCAGTGACCTGAACACATGTCCCTGCCTTTCTTTCCTGCTCCAAATCTCTAGAAGTGACAGAACAAAATATACCCATGAGAATACTGGAAAACATTAAGTAATTTGTTATCATCCAAAAAATTACTTAATGGGTACAATCAATGTACATTATTTGGGTGAATAATACACTAGAGGCCCTGACCTTACCATTATGTAATATATCCCTGTAACAAAATTACACTTGTACCCCATAAATTTGTACAAATTTTTAAAAATGCTGAAAAACAAAATGACATTTCTAGCGCACATAAATTGAGGACTCCCTGAAAGATGAACATGAAGGAAAACCACAGTCCTAAATATATGCAGAAGAAAACTCAGAAAAGATAGTAATGCCTCAGAGGTGATCTAAAGATGAAGTAGACAAATATAGACTGTAGCAAGAGCTCTGGGTGCAATTGTATCCAATTCAAGTACAAACCAGGCCTGATCCTGTTTAGCTTCTGAGATCAGATGAGATTGGATGTGTTCTGGGTTGTATGGGTGTAGACATTGGGGCAACTGTCAATGTGTATGGTTGATGAATTTTATTTAAAGTAGCCAGACAGGTTACCTCCCCCAAATGCCTAGCAAGAATCAGATAGCAGAGTTTTGCTACTAGGCTATAGCAATAGATGTGGATGATTCAATCAAAAATGAAAGGTAATGCCCACTATTGTATTAATAAATTTGAATACCAAGATAAAATGGATGGTTTCTAAATGAAACTATAAATGATCAAAAGTCACTCAGGGAGATCAAGGAAAGAAGGTTGATGAGAGACATCACTTACTGGAATGGCCCTGAGGGAAGGAAGAGTTGCAGATAAAGGAGATGGGATAAAGAGCACAGATCAGGTGTAGGTCAGAGGACTAAGCACCAGAGAGTACCAGGGACCTCATGGAGTAAAATTGTGAAGCAGAGAAGAAAGAGGAAAAAGAAAAAAAAAAGATATTGGTGAGGATCAAACCCAGAGAGGCTCAGAGCCAAGTGAAGGGGTAAGAAGGGATTCTTTACTCCTTCCCACACTCTTTCAGTGATCAGTGGATTACCAAGTTTCTTGAAAACTTTTCCACCTCCACAAGCCCAAGAACTGTGGAAACCATGAAATTGTGGGGAGAACTTGCATGATCCCAGAGCTTGGATATTCCAGGAGTCGCTTCTCCCCAGAAGTGTGACCCAAGAAGCCAGAGAGCTGGGTTTCTTCCATTCAGAATCTTATCCTTCCCCCACCTCTCCCCATCCACTGCAACCAAGAGAACAGTGGGTTTTTTTCTTTGTTTGTTTTTTTTACATCAGCATATTATGGCGGTACAAATTTTTAGGTTACGTATGTTGCCCTTGGCCCCTGGGGACCCACGAGTCAGAGCTCCAAGCGTGGCCATTACACAGACGGTGTGCATCACACTTATTATGTATGTATATGCCCATCCCCTCCTCCCCCCTCCCATCTGCCCAATGCCTGATAAATGTTATTCCTATATGTGCAATAGGAGTTTATCAATGAAACCAATTTGATGGTGAGTACATGTGGTGCTTATAATTCCATTCTTGGGATACTTCAATTAATAGAACGGGTTCCAGCTCTATCCAGGAAAATACAGGAGGTGTTATATCATCATTGTTTCTTATACCTGAATAGTACTCCATAGTATACATATACCACATTTTATTAATCCGCTCACGTATTGATGGGAACTTGGATTGTTTCCACACCTTTGCAATTGTGAATTGTGCTGCTATAAACATTCGAGTGCAGATGTCTTTTTTATAGAAAGTCTTTTATTCTTTTGGGTAGATGCCCAGTAATGGGATTGCTGAATCAAATGGTAGATCTACTTGTATCGCTTTCAGGTATCTCCATATTACTTTCCACAGGGGTTGCACTGGTTTGCAGTCCCACCAGCAATGTAGGAGTGTTCCTATCTCTTTGCATGCACACCAACATTTCCCTTTGCAATTTTTAAAATGACGCTTTATCCTTCCATAATTAGTATACATTCTGTATCTTAGTTGTGTGTGCTAGTTTTCCTGTTGTTTTTCCTTATGTAATTTGAGGTTTATTTTGGTATACTTGGTTTATTTGCTTTAGTTATCTCTATACTACTTATTATATAATTTTGCTTTTTCCCATTGTTAATGATCATATATTAAAATCTCATTCTACTTCTGGATTTGCTACTCTGTTTTAAAGATATACATTGCCATTTTTACAGCAGAAACACATCCTTGTAATAACACAGGCTAAATATGCAAGGGATAGGTGGCCGAACATGATTCTTCCTTTATAGGCTATTTTAAAATATACACTTTTCCCAAGATCTGCTCCAAGAACAACTGACACCAAGAAGCTGAAGCAGTAGAGAATTTATTCCGGGATCAACTGGTATTCAGGACCAGAGGAAGAGGCGGGTCAGGTAGGTGTCCAGTGTCTTAAGGACACAGCAGCTGCGTCCTCACCAGATAGTTCTTTGCGGCATGCTTTTGGCTATGAATCTGGCAGCCTTGATTCACTGGGTTCCTAACTACTTTTGAAGCCTGGTTCTTCCACCTTTTCAGAGATTTAAAATATCTAAATAATATCCTTTCAATAAATTCCTTTGCTATTTGAATTAGAGTTAGTTTTGGCTGCTTGCAACTGAGAAAATTCACAAAGCACTTCTTTTTGAAAATGTAAGCTACTTCTATTTTCTTTTTCTTTTTTTTACTATGCTATAGCGTGAATATCATTTTTCTACATTCCTTATTACTTTTTTTAAGCTAATACCAAACTTGTCTGGTTATAAGGACTACTTCTCAAAAATAGTCTTGAACAATCTAATTCAGTACGTCTGGACAGACAGATGTACAAGAATGAATATTTTTAATGAGTTCCTATGCTTACTCAGCATTCCCGTTCCCACCCACCCATACCCTCCCTTTGTATACTCACAGCCCCAGATGTTCTTGTTGTGAGAAGGCTATTTTGGAAAACACTGCCCTAACGGCCCTAGCTTAAATTCTTAGAAGATTTGCCAGGTCAATGATCTATTTTTGTAAGGGGGAAATCCTCCCCCGCCCCCAACTTTTTTTTAGGTAGAGAAATAGGAGGGCAGTGTTTTCATGTGCATTTTGGGAATTCATTGAAATGGTTAATGAGCCAACACAGGCTTTGAGCTGGGTTTGAATCTCAGCTGGGCGACCATGGATTACTTTCTCTATGTCTGACAGGAATAATAAAAGCTTCCACATAAGGATAATATGAGGATCATATGACAGAAAACTAGTCAAATGCTTAGTGCTAGTCAAGTGACTGGGACAGGGATGGGAGTGGGGTCCCAGGTGTGAAAATGCCTTCCTTTTCTTCTCTTCTTGTTATTATTTCCACAATCCCACGCATAGTATCATTTCTTTTTTCAAATATGGAAAGCTTATTACTTAACCCTTATCTGTTTCTACAATATAAGATACTGTATGATGTCCTCTGATGTTTTACTATTCTTCTAAGAAACAAAAATATTCAAGGAAACTGCTTAATTTATAAGGTAGAATAAAAAGATTAAATAGAGGGGAAACAAGAACAATATGCCTTGATTTGGGGGAAGAACTGCACTATGGGAAAACTGCTTTAAGTGTAGAATGTATATTTTTTTTGTCCTTTTAAGTCTAAAATAAATAGCATGGCCTATTCAGAATTTTATTTTATTTATAAATTAATTTAATTTTGTAAATAGCTAATACATTTTAGTTCACAATAGTTTTTTAAATATGAAGTATATAGTAAAAATTCTCCCCTTGAGGAAGCTAGAATGATCCATGTGGTAATAGATTAGAGTTCTAACATCAGTAAGAACTCATGTTTAGCTTAATATAGTTATAGATGGTTACATATAGAAATATTTATAGATATGTATATATACACAGGTTAGTGTACACATATATACTCCTTTTCTCTGCCAACTGAGAGAGCCTAAAAGAAATAACAACCCCAGTATTAATAAACACAGTTAGAAGCCAGATCTTGAATATGATTTTCCAAGAAAAGGAATCAGGGCTTTTCAGAGAAACGGCTAATTCTAGGACTGGGGCAGGAAATATACAAGGTGAGCTGTTCTTGTAGTGCCAGAAAATCAGGGAGTGTTTAAAAAACACACACCCATATTGATGGGAATATGTCCAATGAACACAGGGGCCAACTAAAAGAACATCTAATGGTCAAAATTGCAAAATTTGAGCTAAAAAATTAATGAAATATGTAGTATTGGATTACAATCTAGGTATAAAATGAAAATCCATGAGTCTATACTCATACAAATAATAAATTTATAAATGGGGAAAAGAAACAAATCTCCCATGCAGAAGAATTCCAAATAATTTATGTAGCTACTCCTCCCTAGAGAAGAGGGAGCATAACTTCTGAGTCAAGTATGGCCTACACATAGAGACTTCTTTCTGAAGAGTACAATGTGGAAAGCAGAAACAGAATAACTTTACTGTGGAGAAACCAGACAAATACTACTTTAACCAGGGGTCAACATCAATAGTCAGTCATACATTATGTTGATAGTTTAGTCTTGACAAGATACGATAAAAATGGCACTTTGCCTTTCATGCTTTTTTTCCCCCAAACCCATAACTCTAGTTTAATCATGAGAAAAACATCAGATAGATCTACTAGAGGAGCGTCCTACAATAAACATACCTGACCAGTACACCTACAAACAGTGAAGGACATCAAAAACAAAGAAAGAGGAGCCTAAGAAGACATGACAGCTAAATGTAATGTGTTATCCTGGATGAGATCTGGGAACAGAAAAAGGATATTAGGCAAAAACTAAGGAAATGTGAATAAACTATGCACTTTAGTTAATAATAATAATTTGTCAATATTGGTTCATTAAATCTACCATACTAATGTACACTGTTAACAATAGGGGAAATTGTAGAGGAGGGGTTGTATATAAGAACTCTCTATAGTACCTTCTCATTTTCTCTATAAATCTCAAATTGCTGTAAAAAATAAAGCTTACTTTTAAAGAAAGTTTCCGCTCAATTATCTCTCATTTACCCAATTCCTATTGTCCCCAAATAGGTAAACACTGTTATTAGTTTCTTATGTATGTATACACATCCAAAGATGTTAAAAATTTATATACAGTATAAGTAAATATGAATACAAATATATTTCACTCCTTTTTGCAAAAATTGTGTCATGGTGCATACACAATATTGTGTGTTTTGCTTTCCTTATTTGACAATATAGTTTGGAGTTCTCTCCATATCAATACATAAGGAAATTGCTCTTTTTTTATGGCTACATGGAATCTACTGTTTGAATATTGAACAGTTTGTTTAACTAGTCATCTATTATAATTTTTTAGGTTGCCTGCAGTCATTTGCTATTACCGTGCTTCAGTGAATAGCTTTGGACGTCTGTTTTTCCTACTTATAAGGAGGCATCTCTATATGTTAATCCCTAGAAATGCAATTTCAGGGTCAAAGGGTGGTGCATTTGCATTTCAGATAGATATTGACGAGCAATCTCTGTAGCAACTGTACCAATTTAATTTGATACATAAAAATATGTTTGTAGTTTTATTTTTCATTGATCTTATCAATATGAGAAATATTTAGTTTTGACAGTGTTTTATTTTGAGGGGAAAAAAGGTCAACGCTAAACTCCAAAACATCACAGTTTCCCTGAAAATCTATTGTTCATACATTAAGGAATTTCACATTGATTTATACCATCAGCATTAAAAGCTTCTAATATAATAAATTACACACGTTTATTTTTGCTGCTACTTACTGTTACATGTTTTTAATGTGCCTCGATCTAGCTAGATACAGGTTCTAGTTCTAAAAAGTCTCCAGGAATCTACAACCCTGGGGCTATCCCATAGCCACCATTCTAGGTCAAGAGGAAAATCCAGGATATGAGAAAAGAATTTCAATTTTCTGAGGAATGCAAGAGTGTCTTTAGATAGAACTTGCTACATCAATTCCCTGCTTTTTCTAGTTCATAAAATCAAAACACCATATAAACCGCCCCCAACTGTTTTGGCACCAGGGACCGGTTTCATGGAAGACAGTTTTTCCATGGACTAGGGGATTGGAGGGGTGTGTATCAGGGCTGGGGAGGGTAGTGTAGAGCTCAGGCAGTGATGCGCAGCCTGTTTCCTAACAGGCCACAGACTGGTATCGGGCTGCAGCCCAGGGATTGGGGACCATAGAATTCTATTTGAATACAATTTTCATACACTCAGTTTCCAAATCATGGTTTGGATGTGGTAAAGTCATAACATGTAACCAAAATGTTTGTACCCCCATAATATCCTGAAATAATTAAATTAATTTAAAAAAGGGAAAAAAAACTGATTTGCTCATTCCTTATACTATAACCACTAGCAAAAAACCATTTGAAGCATTAGAATCTTAGAATTCTAAGCTACCTAGTTTAATTTCCCACCAAACCTGGAAATCCTTTTATAATATATCTGAAAGATGACAATCCAGACTCAGCCCAATATTGTTAAATAGCTTTATTAAGGCAAAATTATTTTCTAAAATCTGCTTCCCAAAAATGTTAACTTCCTGGTTCTAATTGCGCTGGTTGGAAAGAAACAAACTAAATATGTTCTCTTCTTTACACGGCAGCCCATTATTTTCGTATAAATATTACACATCTCCCTCAAAAGTCCTCAAATAAATGATTTCCAAATTCCAATATGCCAATTTCCATTGGAAAGAGCATTCAACACTGCATACAAGGCTTTAGTTATAAACTAAGTATCAAATGAAATGGGACATTTAATTCCTTTAATCTAGGTTATGTCATAGTTAAGGTATATCCTATCTTTGTTGCTTATTAGCTTTGTAACCTAAAGCAAGTTACTTAACTTGACTAAGGCTGGATTCCTTCACTTGCAGTGTAAGGATAATAATGGCACTTACCCCATTGGGCTATTTGACAATTAAATAAGGTAAGATAAGGTATGTCAATAATTAGTATAGTGCCTGGAAAATACCTGTATTCAGTAAATGTCAGCAACTATTATGATACAGCATGGTGGAAAAGAGAGTGAGCTTTGGAACTGGCCTGCCTAGGTACAAAGCCTGGCTTCAATATTTACTAGCTGTGTGACCTTGGAGAAATTATTTAACTTCTCTGGCCTTAGTTTTCTTATTTACAGAATGGATATAATAATAGTCCCTACCTCATAGAGTTTTTGTAAGAATTCTCAAGTAGAGAATTGTATTTTACTTCTTATTTCAAAGGAACATTTAAAAGAATTGATCATGTACTCACCATCAAGAAACGCTGTTGGTTTCAATTTACTATTATTTAGTTGAGAATTGCTACATCAATATTCATAATATAAAGAGACCTATTATATTCCTTTCTTTTAATATCTTTGTCAGATTTTGGTTAGCAGGGTTACTCTGGCCTTGCAGAATGACCTGAGAAATGTATCCCAATTTTTGGTTGTTTCAAAAAATATTGCATAAAATTAGGATCCTCTGTTTCTTGAAAGTTTGGTAGAATTTGCTTGTAAAATCATCTGGCCTTTCTTTGTAGGACTACACTGCTTCAATTT
This sequence comes from Lepilemur septentrionalis, assembly GCA_963573855.1. NCBI lineage: Eukaryota > Metazoa > Chordata > Mammalia > Primates > Lepilemuridae > Lepilemur > Lepilemur septentrionalis. The sequence goes on from CAUYMX010081351.1 coordinate 38,102, forward strand.
ATTTAATAGTTATAGGACCTTTTGATTTTTTGAGTTAGTCTTAGTAAGATATATTTTTCTAATAATACGTCCATTTCATGCAAGATTTCAAAGTTGTTGACATAACGTTGCTCAGAGCATTCTCTTTTCCTATTTTTTACTCTTCTGTTATCTGTAGTCATTGCTTCTCTTTCATTACTTATATTGTTCACTTGTGTCTTCTCTAATGATTTTTTTTATTTGTTATTTTATTTTTATTTTTTTTTTTTGAGACAGAGTCTCACTTTGTTGCCCTGGCTAGAGTGCTGTGGCATCAGCCTAGCTCACAGCAACCTCAAACTCCTGGGCTCAAACAATCCTTGTGCCTCAGCCTCCCAAGTAGCTGGGACTACAGGCATGCGTCACCATGCCCGGCTAATTTTTCTATATATTTTTAGTTGGCCAATTAATTTCTTTCTATTTATAGTAGAGACGAGGTTTCGCTCTTGCTCAGGCTGGTTTCGAACTCCTGACCTTGAGCGATCCGCCCGCCTCGGCCTCCCAGAGTGCTAGGATTATAGGCGTGTGCCACTGTGCCCGGCCTTCTCTAATGATTAAACTTGCCAGAGGTTTGCCTATTTTGTTGGTTAAAAAAAAGAAAATCAATGTTTTGTTTTGTTGATCTTTTTTGTATCATTGTTTTCTATTTCACTGACTGCTGCTCTTATTTTTATTATATTTTTCCTTCTGTGTTCTTTGAGTTTATTCTTTTCTTCTTATATAAGTATTAAAGGCTGTGCATTTCCCTCAAGGCACTATTTTGGCTACATCCCACAAGTTTTGACATATAGTATTTTCACTATCATTCAGTTCTAGATACTTTTACATTTTAATTAGAATTTCTGTTTAAACCCAAAAATGATTTAGCAGGGTGTTTTTATAAAATTGTAAATGAGACAAAGATACCCACTATCACCAATCTATTCAACATTGCATATTATGTCCTAGCCGGTGCCTGAGTGTTGCCATGAACGAAGGATTATGAGTAATCCAATTGAATGCTCCTGAGGTCTAATGAAAACCGGGGGAAAAAAGAAAAAAGAGAATGAGAAATCTAACAAGCTTCCAGGTGCAAGAAAGAGTTATTTTTAAATGAAAAAGAATCAGAGCTGTAGTAGACTTCTCATCTGCAAAACTATAAGCTAAGAGCCAATGCATTAGCATTTAGGTTTTTTGAGAGAAAAGATCCCAAGAATTATACACACAGCTAAGACATTATATCCAACAAGTAGAAAATTATATCATATAGTATATTATGAAGGAACATTTACAAAACTTGATCATGTATTCAACATAAAGAAAAGCGTAACAAGCTCATTCTTTAATCACAATACCCCAAATAAATAAATCTCCAAAACAATTAACTACTTAGAAATTAAGAAATGTACTGCTGGATAACCCTTAGGTAAAAGAAAAAATGAGGAATAACAGATTATTTAAAAAGTATTCAAAAGAAGAAAATTTCACATTAAAAGCTATGAGACAGGGAAAGTATTACTCATAAGAAAATTTATACCCTTAAAGGCCTCTATTACTTAAAAAAAGATGATAAATAAATAGATAAGTATTCATCTTCAGAAGACTAAAAAATAAAAAGAAAATACCAAAAGAAACTGAGAAAAGGGAATAAGTACAAAAGTGAAAAGTAATATTATATAAAATGAAAGTTGCAGAAAACATAAAAAATTCCCAAAGCTAGGCCTCTGAAAAGACTAAAAAAAAAAAAAAAAGTCTGGCAAGCCTGATTAATAATAAAACATAAAACAAAAATACACAAGACCAAAAATCAGAAATCAGGTATAATTATAGATAGAGGAGATATTTAAAAAATAAAAGCATGTATTACATACCAATTTATGGCTATACAAGTTTAAATTTATGAAAAACAAATTATTTACTATCAAAATAAAAATAATCAAAACTAATCTGAGAAGTGAAAATTAAATAGTTATATTATCACAGAAAACTGGAAATATTAAATATTATAACTTCCATTGAAAGAGGCATGAATCAGATTAGTTCATAAATTGAATTTTACCTAAAAACACTGGGTACATAGTGGAATTTTATCTAACCTTTAAAGAACAGATAATCCAACGCTATTTAACCTATTTATTTTGAAAGTTTGCTTAATTTTAATACAAAAGTCTGACAAAATTAGTGCCTCCCCCCCAAAATTTTATAGCCCAATCTCACTTATGAATATAGGTACTAAATTTATGAATAAAATATAATCATGTAGAAAACAATATATAAAAAAGGAAATAATGTAGGGTTTATGCCATGTAAGCAAAAGTGCTTTACTATTAGGAAATTTATCAACACCAATCTATTTTACAAGTTGGTTAAAGGACAAAAAAACATGCTATTACACTCATGGGCTCCATAAAAATGTTTTGGTCAATGGACTGCATATGTGACCATGGTTTCATAAGATTATAATGGACCTGAAAAATTCCTGTCACCTAAGTGACATTGTAGCCATCATATCATAACACATTACTGACATGTTTGTGATGATGTGGTGAGTAAACAAACCTACTGCTCTGCCAATCTTATAAAAGTATAGCATGTATAGTTCTGTACAGTATAATAATGATACTTGATAATGATAATAAATGACTATGTGACTGGTTTATGTATTTACTATATTATACTCCAATTGTTATTTTATGGTATATTCCTTCTACTTGTTAAAAAAAGTTAATAATAAAGCAGCATCAGGCAGGTCCTTCAGGAATTATCCCAGAAGAAGGCATTGTTATCATAAGAGGACAGCTCCATGAATGTTATTGCCGCTGGAAACCTGGGACAAGACATGGAGGTAGAGGACCTTGATATCTATGACCCTAACCCTGTGTAGGCCCTAGGCTAATGTATAGAATAAGTATGTAAAGGAAAACTATTTTTGTACAACTGTACAGTGTGTTTGTGTTTTAAGTTAAGTGTTATTACAGAGTCAAAAAGTTTATTAAAAATTTTAAAAGTTTTGGGTAGATGCCCAGTAATGGGATTGCTGGATCAAATGGTAGTTCTACTTGTAGCTCTTTGAGGTATCTCCATATTACTTTCCACAGAGGTTGCACTAGTTTGCAGTCCCACCAGCAGTGTATGAGTGTTCCTATCTCTCCACATCCACACCAACATTTATTGTTTTGGGACTTTTTAATAAAGGCCATTCTCACTGGAGATAATACTCAGCCACAAAAATCAATGGTGATCTAGCACCGCTTGTATTATCCTGGATAGAGATGGAGCCCATTCTACTTCACTTAGTATCGTAAGAATGGAAAAATAAGCACCACATGTACTCACCAGCAAATTGGTATTAACTGATCAACAATTAAGTGCATATATAGCAATAACATTCATTGGGTGTCGGGCAGATGAGAAAGGAGAGGAGGGGATGGTTACATTCACACCTAATGGGTGCAGTGTGTACTGTCTGAGGGATGGACACACTTGAAGCTCTGACTTGGTGGGGTGGCAAAGACAATATATGTAACCTAAACATTTGTACCCCTTTAATATGCTAAAATAAAAAAAAATTAAAAAGAAATTTTTAAAGTTTATAGAGTAAAAAATGTCACAGTAAGCTAACTTATTAGAGAAAGAAAAATATTTTTCAATAAATTTAGCCTAGCCTAAGTGCACAGCGTTTCTAAAGTTTACAGTAGTGTATTGTAATGTCCTAAACCTTCCCATTCACTCACCACTCACTCACCGACTCACCCAGAGCAACTTCTAGTCCTGCATGCTTCATTCAGTGTAGGCACCCTATACAGATTGTACCTTTTTTTTTTTATCTTTTATATTGTATTTTTACAGTATCTTTTCTTTGTTTAGATATGTTTAGATACACAAATACCACTGTGTTACAATTGCCTACAGTATGCAATACAGTAACATGCTGTACAGGTTTGTACCTAGGAGCATATAGTCTAGGTGTATAGTAGCCTATATAATCTAAGTTTGTGTAAGTACACTCTATGATGTTCACACAATAATGATATCGTCTAATGATGCCTTTTTCATAATGTATCCCCATTATTAAGAAATGCATACTGTATACATCAATAGATGCTGAAAAGGCCATTTGTCAAAATTCAAAAGCACTTCTAATAAAACAGGTAAATAAAATAGCAATAGAAGAAAAATAAAGAATATTTACCAAAAAAACAAATACTAAATATAATTCCAAGTGGCCAAACACCAAATAATTTCAATTAAAATCAGGATCTAGATGAGAAGCTCACTGTCACATTATTTGAGTCTGAGAAGTTCAAATGAATTTAATAAGATATGAACATGATAAGAAAATTTAAAAAAACAGATATAAACACTGGAAAATAACAGATGAACTCTTTTTGGGGGGTGTGGTCACTGGTGGTATTATCGTATAATTAGAAAATCCATGAGTGACTGAAGAAAAACATCTACTGTAGAATAAATATGAGAACTTTGTAAAGTGGATAGATACAAAACAAATATACAAAATTCAATAGCTTTTGTCTATCAACAAACACAAACTGAAATAGGAAAAGTAGTCTATTCATGGTAGATGCAAATGATAATAAATTTAATAAGAATGAAAAAGAAAAGGTTTACTAAAACTATAGAATTTTATTTAAGAACAAAAACATTGAAAAATGGAATGACAAATAATCTTGAATGAGAAGACTTTTACAATATTAAAAAGACAGTATTACTGAAAATGTCAATTCTCTCAAAAATTAGTATATAAACATAATGCAATTCCAATTATAATCCCTGTTGGGATTAGAACTGAGTGAAATTATCTTAAAGTTTATGTGGAGGAATAACTGCCTATGAATATATAAGAAAAGTATAAAGATTAGAGAAAGAAAAACTTTCATAGGTACCTCTCAGAGCCTTTGTATCAGTGGTAAATAAAACTATCTTAAAGTAGAAATAGAAGAATAACTTCCTGCAAATATATATTTAAAATTAAGAACATCCTTGTTTGTATAGTGGTATAAAAAATATATTTTAAAAAGAATGGTAGAACAGAAGAGAGTAAGAGAGTAATAGTTGCTAGTCCAGATGATTCCTGACTTACAATGGTTTGACTTATTTTTCTGACCTTATGCTGGATTTATCAGGATGTAGCCCAATCATAAGTTGAGAAGCTCTTCATGACTTATTATGATGGGGTTATGGTTTCTACTGAATGAATGTTACTTTTATATCACTATAAAGTCAAAAATTATAAGTTGAACCATGGTAAGCTGGGGACTCTCTGCTGTGTTGCTAGCATTAGATGCATTTTTTTACTTAGATATTTTCAACTTAGGATGAGTTTATTGAGATATAACCCCACTGTAAGTCAAGGAGCATCTGTATATATATAATTTTAACATAAGAAAAATAGTAGTTCTATTAGTGGGGAAAGGATGGATTATTTAATACACAATACTGACACAACTGGCAGCCCATTTGGAAAGGACTAAATCTGGACCCCTACATTTCATACCATATTAAAAATAAATTCTATAATGTACGTATCAATGAATTAAGTGAAAGAAAAACCAAGACTATATGTACTATCTAGGAATGGGATTGTTTTAACCAAGACTAACTATATAAACAATGAAAGATAATTTGATCATACCAAAATGAAAAACTTTGATATTGTAAAATTTACCGTTAAAAAGTTAATAGGCAAATTACACATTAGAGAAAAATGAATATAGAATATAATTCATGTCTATAATATACAAAATGTTCCTAAAAATTATCAAGGAATAAACAAAATGTGGTATTAATATACATACACACGATGGGATACTATCCAGTTACCAAAATGAATGAAATCCTATTATTTTCACAGCAAAATGGATGGAACTGCATATGATGGAGGCTATTACGTTAAATGAAATGAGCCAGAAACAAAAGGTTAAACGCTTAGGACCAAAAAAATGTGAGTTTCTTTCCCTATTTCAGATTAGCTTTGGGATTGTGTTACTGGCAAAGATATTTTCTAAATGACTAGTTGGTTCTAATCTCCATTCATTGCTAACAGATTAATTTTTCTAAACCACTGTTTTTATGGTATCATTTTCCTGATTACCAATTTTCAATGATTCCGTAATGTCTTCAGGTAAAAGTACAAACTCTTTAGACTTACGACCAAGGCATGCATTCCTCTGAGATAGAGACATGTTTAAAAACTTTGCCCACAGTGCCCCAAACACACTTTTTAATCTTTTCATGTGGGAAAATGAAGGATTGCCTAAAAATTTAGATTCACTTTTAGAAGGAAATACAGGAAAACATAGATATACCAAAGTAAATTCTACTGTTTTTCTGAAATCTTACTTTGTAGTCAAAATGTGTTTCATATATCCACTTAAGTCTTATCACTCTAAATGGTATAATTGGACGGAATGATAGCAAATATTGATCACAGAAACAGTTACCACCATAGTTACTAATAATTAGGCATATTTGCAAATACAAAATAAATCAAGACTCTGTTGTGACTGTAAGAAAAAATTTAGACATTTCCTTATATAGTTATAAAGCTAGTAGCTAACAATGGCAAAAAGGAATTTTCTTTACCTAGTACTTCTTTTTGCAAATCATAGCATCTAGTTTGCAAGTTTACTTCCTGTTGTTTGGATGTCTGAATCTGCTGAGACTTCAATATGGCCGCATCTGACAACAATTTCAGATTTTTCATTTCCTCTTCAAGACATAGCTTATTTTTCTGGGACACTGTCAAACTTTTATTTAGTATGTCTATTTCTGTAAAGAAAATTCAAAGTTTACAAATAGTCAACATTGAATCATAAAACATTTCTCCAAAAATTGATTAGTTTCTTTTAGGAAATTAATAATTGAAAGCTAAGTTTTCTGCGATTATAATGACACCTAATGAAAAGGTTAAATTTAAATTCAGTAGCCATTCTGAAAAAGAAATGAGAAAAAGGGTTATAATGCTTAATAATGCATGAAATCTTTTAGTTATTTTTTTAGCCTTTAAATTGCATTAAATGGCAATATAACCTGTTTTTAAATGCTTACATAAATAAAAAACATTATTTGTGTAATGGTCTGGGTTTTATTGAAATTACATTGTTTTCTTGCAAAATGTATCAGAAAAGTACATTTAAATATGCTAACATGAGCTGGTTCGGTAGCATCTGTAAAAGAGTAACTAGGATACATTCTACACAAATTATGAAGAAAGGAGTAGGAGTAAAGAGGACTAGAAGGATGTAGGGTTTAAAAATAAATTTATAGGCAGAAAGCATTAGTTAATATATCTTATGAGTCTAATAGTAAGTACTCTGCCCCCCAAAATAAGACCAGAATTCATCATACCAATTATTTGTCATTATTCTATCAACTTAAATTAAGTTTAATAAAAATGTTTTCACAACTCAGATTTAAATGCGCTACTTTTATATAATTTTGTGAGAAATGCATAGAGCACATTATCCTGCAGAATGATAATTAGCAAGCTCCCCCTTCATCATTCTTTTCTGCACTGCTGCTTTAACCTACCATTAAATTACAAGAATACACACAAAACAACAATATATTATAAAATCTGTACAACCACAATTAATTGAATTGATGAAGATGTGATCTACATGAAAATCTATATAGTTTGCTTTTCCAGAGGGTTCACTTGACATTCCCTTCTTTGGTTAGCCCATCCTGACTGGGCTGTGTGACGGATTCATCGTATGATTGGATGTCAAAAGAGGTCGGCTTTGTTTATTGCTCTTGGAGCCACCAGAGCAGAAATAGCAACCACATGGGTGAAGACCAGAAGTAAAGATATATAGGACAGACATGGCAGCAGAGGAAATAAGGCCAGCAAATGGCTACAGGAGAAGTAAAGCAGTGAGCTAGGACAAGGCACTAAAAAGAGTATGACTTAAGAGATGGTGATGAGCAGGATCAGGAATGAGGATCAAGGAGAAAAAAGCAAAATGTCTTTGCATGGGTAGAAAGTACATCTGGGAGAAAAAGCAGCATTTATGACAGACCTGGGGCATGAGCACAAGGGCTCTGGCACCTTCTTCACTTTTAGTCCCTGCTCAAAATAGAAAACCTGGAGAAATAATTTGGCAGGGACCAAATAAGTGGGGGGCTACTATATATAGTCCAGTGATTATGTGGGAACTCTATTCCCTAGAAATATCTATATGCTAAAGTTTTAAAAAGAATATAGCTAAAGAAAGTAAGGTTAGTTTTCTTTTACATCCAAGAAGTCTTTCTGGGTATTTCTGTATCCAGAAAGGTGACTTCTTATGGCTGAATAAACTGTACGATACCATACCCGTATCTGTCTGTGTTTAAGTCAGAATGACACTGCAGAGGAGCACACACATGCTGTCACCTATTTATCATTTGCCAAAATGGCACTGCTTAGGTTAGCAAGCTGACTCTGTTAACGTACACTACACTCTAAAATAACTACTCATGTCAGTGTGACTTTCTATCTAACATTAAAATAAAAACCTGCAACACAAATTTATTTGTAAAATATACTCTAACACATGGAAAAGTACAGTAAGATTTCAAAACTAAGAGGAGCTTAGTTACCTCTTGAAATTAAATTAAATTTAGTTAATTTAGTTACCTCTTTAAAAACCCTATCTCCAAATTTAGTTACTTTCAGTTACAGTTACATTCTAAAGTACTGGGGATTAGGACTTCAACACTTCAACATATGAATTGAGTGGGAGTTGGGGGACACAATTCAGCCCATCACACTATATTTTAGAATATTTGTTATTTAAAATGTTCGCAATATTGTGAAAGTTTATAGCCACTATATGTTTTTAGCTTTTAGAATAAGTGCTACTATATAATTCATGAGCTAGTGCAAGTATGATTATTAGTACTAATCTTATATAATCAATTTCTTTACCTTAATAAAAATTTTTCTGTTGGTTTTAGTTCTGATCTTAGTCAAGTGAATTTAAACTTAAGTTAGGTCATTATATCATTAGGAAAGTTCTTTATATAACCTTATTATCAAGGTCATTATGTCATTAGGAAAGCTCTTTATATATATCAATTCTATATCAATTCTGATGTTACATAGTGTGATCATTAATTCACAAGACTTTACATAGTTTTATTAGCATAATAGGAAAAAAGCCTCAGTGACTAGATTTATTAAATGAAGGAATCAAAAAACACTACACAGATTTTTAAAAAACTTTTTATTTTAAAATAATTATATATTTTCAAGAAGTTGCAAAAAAATGTATAGGGAGGTTCTGTCTCCCCTTAACCATACTTCTGCTCATGTTGACATTTTGTATAACTGTAGTACATTATCAAAACTAGGAAACGGACATGGGTACAATCCATAGAATTTATTCAGATTTTTTCAGTTATGTGAGAGTGTGTGTGTGTAATTCCATTCAATTTCGATCACAAGTGTAGCACCATATAATTGCAACCACAGTCAAAATATAGAATTGTTCTATTACCATGAAGCTTACTCCTGCTACCCTTTTATAGCCAAACCTACCACTATCCCCACTCATCCCTAATCCCTGGATACCACTAATCTGTTCTCTATATCTATAATTTTGTTACTTCAAGAATGCTATATAAATAGAAACATACATTATGTAAGCTTTGGAGATTGGCTGTTTTCACTCAACGTAATTTCCTTGAGGTTCATTCAAGCTGTTGCATGTATTAATGTGTTCCCTTCTTTTGCTAAGTAGTAGTAGCAAAAGTTACTGCACATGCCCAGCTACTTGGGAGGCTGAGGCAAAAGGATTGCTTGAGCCCAGGAGTTTGAGGTTGCTGTGAGCTAGGCTGACGCCATGGCACTCGAGCCGGGGCAACAGAGTGAGACTCTGTCTCAAAAAAAAAAAAAAAAAGAAAAGAAATGCACAAATCTCAAGTGCACCAATAGATGAGTTTTGAAAAATGCATCCAGCTGTGTAAACCAAACACCTATGAAAACAGAGCATTACTATCACCGTAGAAAGTTCCCCTTGTGCTTTTTCAATCAATCCTGTCCTCCAAGACAACCACCGTTCTGTTTTTATCTCACCATAGATTAGTTTTGCCTATTCTAGAACATCATATATATAATCATGCAATATGTATTATTTATGTAAGGCTACTTTCAGGAAGCATAATATTTTCAAAGTTTATCCAGGTTACTGCATTATCTGCAGTTAATTACTCATTCTAATATACGTGTTCAGTTGTTTTTTTGATAATCCATTCTCCTGTTGATATACTCCTGTGCTTTTTCAAGTTTTAGAATATTTTGAATTCAGCTCTAATAAAGTTGCTGAATAATCTCCTACAAGTATTTTGTGGACATTCTCTTGGGTAAATTCCAAAGAGTGGAATTTCAGTTCAGGGTCTTTAGTTTAATAAGAAACTGTCAGGTCTTTTCTCAAAGTGGCTGCCACATTTTACACTCACCAAATTGTATGAGGATTCCAGTTCCTTCACTTCCTCACTAACACCTGCTGTTGTCTTTTTCATTTTAACCAATTAGATGGGCTAATAACGTTGAACCCTTTTTCTCATCTTTATTGGCTATTTGTATATCCTCCCTTTAAAGTGTCTGTTCAAATCTTTTGGCCATTTTTGATGGGACTGTTTGTCCTTTTATTATTGCTTTGTGGGCGTTCTTTACGTAACTTGCACAACAATCCTTTTATTTTGTAAATATTTTTCTCTGTGACTTACCTACTTATTTTCTTAATGGCATCTTTTGATGAGCAGATGTTTTTAATCTTGAGGTCTAATTCATCAATTTTTGTTCTTCTATAGTTCTTACGTCTGTGTCCGAGCCAAGAAACCATTTACTATCAAGTCATGAAAATGTTTTGCTGTTTCTTCTAGTAGTTTTATAGTTTTATCTTTTATATTTAGCTTAATGATTTATCTTGAATTAATTTTTATGTATGATGTAGGAGTTGAGGTATATTTTTATTTTTCCATATGGGTATGCAGTTGTTTTAGCACAATTTGTTGAAAGACTTACTTTTTCCCACTGGAGTGTTTTGGTGCTTTTGTCAGAAGTCAATTGGTCATATAAGTAGAGGTTATTTACCAGGCTATTTTATTCCATTGATCTTTTATTGATCCATATGCCAGTACTATACTATTACTGTAGCCGTATAATAAATCTTACTAATCAGGTGATGTTAAATCCTCCATCTTTTGGATTATTTGAATACCTTTTAAAGTGTTATCTTTTATAAATTTTTAAAACATTTTTATTTATTGATTTTTGAGACAGAGTCTTGCTCTGTCACCCTCGGTAGAGTGCACTGGCATCATCAAAGCTCACCACAGCCTCAAATTCCTGGGCTCAAGAGATCCTCCCACCTCAGCTTCCTGAGTAGCAGGGACTACTTGCATGCGTCGCCATGCCCAGCTAATTTTTCTATTTTTTGTAGAGATGGGGTCTCACTCCTGTTCAGGCTGGTCTTGAACTCCTGAGCTCAAGCGATCCTCCTGCCTCAGCCTCCCAAAGTGGTAGGATTATAGATGTGAGCCACCGCCCCCGGCCAAGAGTTATCTTTTAATTTATTTATTAGCATTTTAGTTATATATCTTTGTATTTTTTCTTTTAGTGGTTGCTTTAGGAATTGTACTAATATTATACTACAGTATATTATACTATCGTATGAAAATAGTAAATTATACTATACTTTTTAGTATAAAGAAAATAAATATTCCATCATGTCACATAAAATACAAAAAGAGTACAACCAAATGAATTCATTTACCCCCTCCCTCTATCTTTTATGCTCTACTTGTCATATGCTACATTGACATAGTTTATAAGCTCCACAATATAATACTTTTTGCTTTAAATAAGCATGTACATTCTTTTTAAACTCAAAGGCAAAAGGTCTTTTTTTAAATTTACCCATATTTGTCACTGATGGTGCATTTTGTTCTCTCTTAAGGACCCTGGGGCTCTGTTCATTTTTTCTTATGTTTATTTCTTCAAACTCAATAATTTCTATTGATCTATCTTAAAGTTCACTGATTCTTTTTTCTGTAGATGCAATATGCTGTAAAAGTCCATCCATTGATTTCAGTATTACATTTTTTAATTTTTAATTTCCCATTTTTAATAGATTCTCACTGAGATTTTCTCTTTTTTTATTCACTACTAGCACATTTTTCTTTATGTCCTGAGCACAGTTATAACAGTTGATTTAAAATCCTGATCAGCTAATAATACCTACTGGGTCAACGCAGTGTTGGTCTCTTATTGACTGTCTATTCTTTTGGGTATGGACCCTATTTTTCTATTTCTTCCTAGGTTAAGTAATTTTGGGTTGTATCCTGAACATTGTGGATATTGTGTTATGGAGACTCCGGATTCTTTTATGTTCTACCAACAAGTATTGACTTTTTGTTTTGTTTTGTTTTAACCAGCAGTTAATTTAGCCAAACTCAAACTACTAAATCTCTTTCACTATTTCCCCTGGGGTGGCTGACAGCTAAAATATCAATTATTTTAGTTTTCAAGGGGCTGTTTAGAGTCTTCCTTGTGCACATGTATTTCAGGGATAATCCAGAGATTTGGAGAGAGTTTTACATGCAAAATTTGCCCTCTCTCTTTCTGGTTATCACTTTTCTAGGATACCCCTCACTTCTCAGAGGCTAAGGCTGCCTTGATCTCTGTCTTCCAATCTTCGGACCAAAAATACTATAGATTTCTATCAGAATTTCAGCTTCCCTGCATGAAGCAAACTGTACCCTACCCTCAGTCCAACAGCCTTAAAAAAAATTTAAAAGGAATTTACCCTAAAACAAGGAAAATAAAAAATAAATAAAAGAAATCTATCTACTGTCATGTCTCTCTTTCAGTGTTTCTAAAAAAAAATTTTAACAGGCAATAGGCTGTCTTTTAGAGCAGTTTCAGGTTCACAGGAAAACAGAGCTGAAAGTACAGAAAATTCCCATATACCCCCATCCCCGTATGTATGACCTCCTTTGCTATCAACACCCTGCACTAGAGGGGTACATTTGCTACAATTATTGAATCAACATTAACATATTATTACCACCCAAAATTCATAGCTTAGAGCTCACTCTTGGTATTGTGTATTTTATGGATTTTGACAAATGTATAATGACATGTATCCACCACTGTAGCATCATAGAAAATATTAATAGTTTCACTGCCCTAAAAATCCTCCATGCTCCACTTATTCATCCTTCCTGGCGGAGAACTCCTGGCAATCATGGATCTTTTAACTATTCTACAGTTTAGTCTTTTCCAGAATGTTGTATAGTTGAAATAATACAGTATGTACCCTTTTCAGATTGGTATCTTTCACTTAGTAATATGCCTCCTTTTAATTTTCAACACTCCCTCCATTAAGTGCTTGGTTTGGGTCACTCTCAAATGTTTTTAGGTAGCTATTTTATATAGAATTTATGGTTGTTATCTGTGGGAAAGCTGATCTAATATGAGCTACTCAGCCATTAAAAGAAGAAAAGTTTTAAAAATACAAATTGGCATATTTAATAATAATAACCAGACTTGTCCACAGCTCAAGATAGATGTATCATAGTTTATCTTAGATCAGCCTATAATTATTAAATTTCAGGATTAGCATAGATCTTAATGGTTATCTAGTCTCCCAACTGGTAACAGGTTTAAAAAGTTAATCCTAATTCCCATCACATAAAATATCATTATTTCATTACTTAAGATGTACCATTTACCAAAAAAGGACAGTTATGTTCTAAATATATGTAACAAACCTGTCAAGGCTGTTTCACTTATAGATTTAATTTGTAGAAAAACTTCTCCTTTCAGTGAAGTCCAGTTTTGAAAATTATCATATATTTCATTTTTAATACTTGTTAGTTCTCTTTTAGTAAAAGTAAGTAATGAAAGAATCTTATTCCAAAAATACTTGTACTCCGACAATCTTTGACTGCAAAGTAATAAAAAATAGGATTTTTTAAAAACAGTAAGCGTAACAAAAAATATTTCTTAAAAAAGTAGTTTTGGAGTGACCATATAATCTATTGTCTAGTTGGAGACAATTTTGAAAGCAAAAGAAGGTGCTATTCATATTATGCTGAGACAACAGATGTAAACTAGAAATATCTCAGTTCAACTAAGGTATATGGTCACTCTAACTCATTTCCATTTTGCCATTTTAACTACAAAGAAAGATAGCTAATTATTTTCACATGTATTTATTCTATTAATCTTTTTTTAAATTATTCAACAGCAAACATTTAGTGAAGAAAATTAGGTCAGAGCAATTTAGTCATAGAGCCTAAATGAGAATCTTAGATTCTTAGCATTCTTCCCACATACTATGGTTCCACAAGCAGTATAAAATTTGGGGGTAATAATAAAACCATTCAAAGTGACTGATCCAGTGTTTTGCTTCATCAAATCCCACAGCTTAAAGTAATCACATGCTTTTTGTCACATCAGTGATTTTTATTATTTCAGATATCCTGGCTATAATTTCCTTAATAATCAAGCAAGATTAAGACATTAATTTAGGAGCTACTGGTGAAAAGGTGACTGAAGTCATAAAAGTGCAATTATTTGGTCAATATTTATCTCCCTAAATAGACTAAGATCTATAATGCAGAGGTTCCATCTGTCTTACTCATCACAGTCTCGTTAGCATCTAGCACTGTGCCAACCACATATTAATAGTACGTGCTCAACAAACATTGACGAATGAATGAAGGAGTGAATAAAATAGATTCCTTATCAGTTGCAGGAATGAATAAATAAGAAGTGCTAAGGATGACTCAATCAGCACATAGAGCTGAGAGCTAAGGAGGACGATTATTTCAGAAAGCACGGAAAGAGTTCAAATAGGTCACTAAAGCAAGGAACCAAAAGTGAGGATGGAAAGCCTGATGTAGAGCCAAGAAGACCCAGATAAGGCAGAAAGACAGGGGCCAAGAACTAAGTCAAGTTAAGGGGCTAAGGGTCCAGTGTGAGGCAGCTGCTGAAATCAGGTTGTATACATGGGGATGGGACCTATTTGACAGCTGGGGATATTTAACAGAAGAAAAGACTGGATGTAGATGTAGATGCCTTTGTAGGGGAGAAAGGCAAGAAATAAAAAAATCAAGCTTGTTAGCTAAGAGCAGATTCAAGTTTTGTGGGACCTAAGTCTAGATGGTTTCTCCAAAAAAAAAAAAGAAAGAAAGAAAAGAAAAAGAAAGAAAGAAAGAAAAATGATTACTACAAAATTAGGTTAAAAAGTATCTAATTATTTATAGAATAAGAAAAAACACTACAAATAAAATTTTAAAAGTTGATAAATTCTAATAACATTAAAATACAGAAAAGCAATAAAACATTTTAACAAGTAAAAGCTCTACAATACTTTTTTGCCTACAATTTTTGCCTACTGGCTCTATAATCACCTCTTCATATGAGAATCATTTTATAATATTACTTTATGTGGAGAGAATATAAACATTATATAGCTTTTCACCTAGTGTGGCCATTTGCTTTTTTATTGTTAAAATAATAGTTTTAACAATATTTAAACCATCACTATCACCAGGAGCCCTCCCAGAACCCTGGAAGAAAGTCTTGTGTGAGGACTCTGAAACTTAAGCATTATCTGGTTCACTAAATCTGCCTGTCATGGTAACCTTCTCTGTGAAATATGAGGCAAAAAGCACAGCTACTAAGAGATGAACAGCACTGATGAGCCTAAGCAGAATAGTGAAGATTCCTCACTAAGGTATTAGAGTTTAACCGTCTAGAAGTAGGAATAAAGATTGAGGGTTTTAAGGATAAATACAACTAAATGAGTAGAGGAAAAATAACTTGGAGTATTGGTAAACTCCTCTGTGTAGAAATCCTAAAGAATAAACACACACACACACAAATACTAGAACTAATAAAGGGTTCATTAAGGTAACAAGATACAAGATCCATACACGAAAACCAATTTTATTAAAATTTCTGTGCATTAGCAATGACCAATTCTCAAAATAAAATTAAACAATCCAATTCATAATAACATATACTCTTTTTAGAATAGTTAGAAATAAGTTTAATAAAAGTACAAGAAAACAAAACATTTCTGAGAGAGCCAAAGATGTCCATAGAAAGACATACCATGTTCATGAACTAAAAGATTCAATACTTTCAAGGTGGCAATTCTCCCCAAACTGATCTACATAGTCAATGCTGTACCTATCAAAATCCTAGCAGACTATTTTGCTATAATTGACAAGCTGATCCTAAAATTCATATGAAAATGCAAGGGACCCAGAATAGCCAAACAAAGTGAATAAAGTTGAAATACTTATATTTCTTGATTTCAAAATGTACTAAAAACTACAGTATTCAAGAGAGTGTGGTATTGGCATAAGAAAAGACAAATAGATTAATGCAATAGAGTATCCAGAAATCATCTTTTACATTAATAATGAATTGATTTTAGGTAAAGGTGTCAAGGCAATTCAATAGGGAAAAAATAGTCTTTTCAACAAATGGTGCTGGAACAATTGAAGAGATGAAGTTAGATCTTTACCTCAAATCATACACAAAAGTCAAGTCAAATTCATCATAGATCTAAATATAAAAGCTAAAACTATAAAAACTTCTTGAAGAAACTACAGGAGAAAATTTTGTGACATTGGCTTAAACAGAGTTCTTAGATACATCACTATAAGCACAATCCCACAAAAGAAAACAGATAAATTCTATTTCCAAAAATAACAACTTTTGCCTTCAAAAGACACCATTAAGAAAATGAAACAATAATCCACAGACTTGGAGAAAATATTTGCAAATTATATTTAATATAAAGGACTTGTACCCAGAATATATAAGGAACTCTTACAATCCCATTATAAGAAAATAAACCAATTAAATGGGCAAAAAATTTAAATAGATATTTCACCAAATAAGATATACAAATGGTTAATAAGTGTATGAAAAGATGCTCAACATCATTAGTCATTTGGGAAATGCAAATCAAAGCCACAATGAGATACTATTTCACATCCACTAGAGCAATTAAAATAAAAAAGGCAACAACAAAGGTTGATGAGAACAAGGAGGAACTAGAATCCTCATCCCTGGTAAGAATGTAAAATGGTGTTGCCACTTTGGAAAACAGTCTAGCAGACTGTTCTAGCAGAAACTAGAAACAGTCTAGTTTCTTAAAAAGTTAAACATAGATTAACCATATGACCCAGTAATTCTACACTTAGGTATCTACCCCAAAGAAATGAAAACATACACCCTCACAAAGACTTGTATATGACTGTTATAGCAGCATTATTCATAAGCACCAACAAGTAGAAACAATCAAAATGTCTATCAACTGGTACATGGATTAAAAAATGTTGTTTATCCATACACATACTATTAAGCAATAAAAAGGAACAAAGTACTAATAAATGCTACAAATAGATGAATCTCAAAAATATAATTAGTGAAAGACTCCAGATGTAAACACTACACATTGTATGATCCTATATATCTGAAATGTCCAGAAAAATGCAAATCCACAGAAACAGAAAGATTAGCAGTTGCCTAGAACTGGGAATGAGAACGGAGATTGACTGAAAATGGTATGAGGGTCTTTTTGGAGTGATTCAAATGTTCTAATACTGGATGTGGTAAAGGTTGCACAACTCTGTAGGTTTATTAAAACTCATTAAATCGTCCTCTTAATATAGCTGAATTTTGTGATATGTAAATTATATCTCGATGAAGCTGTTTTTAAAAAGACATGGAGTAATAAACTATAGGATCAAGGTTAGTAACAAAGTAAAGCCAAAATATAATTGAGAAAATGAGAAAAAATACTGACAGCCTTAATGAGGCTGATGACTTGAAGTGAGAGTGAGAGAGCTAGAAGGAGAGATTTTTGGAACTAGCATTGAAAATTTCAGAGATGACATGGTCTAGATTTACAAATAAAAATTAAAGGATAATTACTTTATACTTCAAACAATTTATGAAAAATTCACACCAGGAATCCTCTAAAAGTAAACACTTCTGGAATATTTCAAATATGGCCTGATTTGTAATATTAGACTTACATATAACTTTATATGAAGTAAAGTACAACTATATTCCATACTGGTTTTTAATATCTATTTTATAGGCTTTCTAAAGTTCATTTCCATTTTCAAAAGACACTTTATTCTGAATAGCAGATGCACTGAGCCAACTGAGGCATACCACTTTTGATCACTCTCTAGCAAGAGACAGGTTGGAAATGATGTTAGGGAAAACACAGAACATGAAGAACATTTTGCTGGAGAATAGGTGATTAAGCCCAATTATAATTAAACAAATGGGAGAATAATTTTAAAGGAGCAATGTGACCCCAAAACACAGTTCATTGATCTACTGAAAGTTCCTTTTGGGCTCCATAAATAAAGATGATTACATCTGAGTAGAAAGCTCAGGCTTCTTTTTCTTACCTCTTTAAAAGAGAAGATTATAACCTTCTTCTCTTTATCCAGAGAAATCACTACATTTTAAGTTCTAATAGATATATATATATATATATATTTTTTTTTTTTTTAGAGCCTGATATCTCACTATGTTGCCCAGGCTGGCCTCAAACTCCTAGGCTCAAGTGCTCTGCTTCAGTCTCTCAACTAGCTGGGACCACAGGCACATACCATCCTGCCTAGTCTAATAGATATTATTAAAATAATAAACTAGTTTAAAATCAGCTTTTAGTGATACAAAAAAGGCACTGAACTTTGCAACCTTTGGTTTGATTTTATTTTTACCAATATACCTTTTTCTATGCAATGTATCTACTAGTGAGAGCATAAATAAAACCAGTAATTACTGTTTATCTATCACAAACTTTAATTTGTACCAAGTGTCTAGTTGGATGGTTACTTCCCAAATTGCTTTTAGCATGCACTAATTTTTTATATAAATCAAATCCCAGATTCCTAATTTGTGATCTTTTAGCTGAAAATAAACAAAAATCACAGATCTATTGAAAACATGTGAATAAAATAAGCAGTTAAAAATATAATTCAAAATGATATGAAAATTAGAATATAGAATTTAAGTAACATTTCAATATGTATAAGTTTCTTCAAAAATTTAAAATACTGAAAATAACATGTAAAAATGTGAATAATGAGGATTAATTGTATCAGTCCCATAATATTCCGAAGTAGCAGTAATTATTTGATCTACTCCCAGTCTAACTTTTAAAATTTAGTTAATCCTACCATCCACAATGGTATTTATTGGTGGACAAAGCAGATGAGATTTCCTTAGCAGATGTGGGCAGAAGCTATTGTAGAAGCCAAAAATGAAGATTGATGGTCCTGATTAATATAGGACAGTTGGGGTCACCTGGGTGGTATTAGTCTGCTGGTTCAATGCCAGATTTCTAGGAAAGGGCAAAGGGATTTCTGATGACAAAAATGGTCACCCATTTTGTGAGTAGATTTCATTCATTCAAAGATTATTCATTGAGCATAAGTTATATGTAAGACATTTATGAAAGGTAGATGGCCAGTAGGTTATCATGAGACAATGCAAAAAATTAGTAGCCCAATTTTTTAACAGAAGATTTCTGGTAATGATTGGAAGATTAAAAACAAAAACTTAACATTTAAAATACTCACCCAGCATATTTCAGTCATCCTCAACCTGTGTCATTTGCCATGTTGATTTAACTTATTTCCCTTTTCTAAGAGCTAAAAGTTACTCAATTCAAACAGTAATCATTTTTTTTCTCATAAACATTCTCAATATATTTGATGCCAAGTTTTTGGGGTTTTTTGAGATAGGAAGGATCTTACTAACTCTGGTGTCTAGGCTACAGTGCAGTGGCATCATCATAGCTCACAGCAACCTCAAACTCCTAGGCTCAAGGGATCCTCTTGCCTCAGCCTCCCTTCTGAGAAGCTGAGACTGCCAGCATGCGCCACCACTTCTGGCTTTTTAAAAAAAATTTTGTAGAGATGGGGTCTTGCTATTGCCCAGGATGGTCTTGAACTCTTGGCCTCAACTGATCTTCCCACCTCACTCTTCCTCCCAAAGTGCTGAGATTATAGGCATGAGCCACCACCCGTGGTCCAATTCTATTTTTAGTAAA
>CAUYMX010081352.1:0-26294 GCA_963573855.1 Lepilemur septentrionalis
GTGCCGTGGCATCAGCCTAGCTCACAGCAACCTCAAACTCCTGGGCTCAAGCGATCCTTCTGCCTCAGCCTCCCCAGTAGCTGGGACTACAGGCATGCGCCACCATGCCCGGCTAATTTTTTCTATATATACTTAGTTGGCCAGTTAATTTGTTTCTATTATTAGTAGAGATGGGGTCTCGCTCTTGCTCAGGCTGGTTTCGAACTCCTGACCTTGAGTGATCCACCCACCTCTGCCTCCCGGAGTGCTAGGATTACAGGCGTGAGCCACCACGCCCGGCCCAATTTTTAAAATTTTTTGAGGCTTGTTTTATGGCCTAGCATATGGTCTATCTAGGAGAATGTTACCTGTGCGCTTGAGAAGATTATATCTTCTGCTGTTATTGGGTAGAATAACATATGTTAGGTCTAGCTGGTGTATAATGTTGTTCAAAATCTTCTGTTTCCTTATTGAAGTTCAAGAGTAGATCATGCATAGCCATGATAAAGTATTTGGCTTTTATTCAAAGAGAAATGGGAACACACTGGAGAGTTTAATAAGATCAGTTTTGCCACTATGTTGAGAATGTAATGGAGGAGAACAAAATAGAGATAAAGAGATCAGTCAGAAGACATCTGTAAGCCAGGATAGGCCTAGGCCTAGGTGTTAGCAGTTAAGATGAAAAGAAGGGAGAGATTCTATGTAAATTTTGGCGATAGAGTCAACAAGATTTACTGATAGATTTCTTGTTGAGGTGAGGAAAAGGAAGGAATTAATAATCATGACTAGATTTCTGGTTTAAGTAACTGGTAATGACATATAGAGGTAGACAGCATAAGGACAGGAGTAGGTTCAGAGGATATCAAAAGTTCTTGACATAATAAATTTAAGGTGTCTGTTAGATATGAAAATGGAGATGTCAAGTAGGTAAACAGATATGTTTGTCATGAGCTGAGATGAAAAGTCTCAACTAGAGAAATAAATTTGGGCGTTAGCATATAGATAGCATTAGAAGCTATGGTCTGGAGAAGATGACATAGAGAAGTAATATAAAGAAAAAAGAGAAGACCAGGATTGGACCTTGAGGTGTAGGGCAATATTAGAATGAATCTGCCAAGGAAACTAAACAACAGTAGCCATTGAGGTAGGGGGAAAGCCAACAGAGTATTATGTTGCAATATCCAAAGAAGAAAATCTTTTAAGAAAGAGGAATGGTTAATGATGTTAAATGCTGCAGGGGACTCAAATAAAATGAGGATAGAGAAGTGTCTATTGAATTTTTCCATATGGATGTTGCTTGTTGCAATAACATGAGTAGTTTCATTGGGGTGTTGGGGCCAGAAGCCAGATTGAAGTGGGTGGAAAAGTGAATGGTGAGGAATTGCATATAGTGTGTACAGACAACTCTGTTAAAAGATCTGGCTCCAAAGAAAACAGAGAAATGAGATAGAAGCTGGAGAGGAATGTTGGGTCAAAGGAGGGCTTTTATTTAATCAGGTATAACTTCTAGAGATATCATAAGTAGTCATTATTACCATCATTAGTATTATTTCTTTGGTGATCATCATTACAGTCTTCAGTGCAGTAGACCTACAAGTAATTCTTGGACAGAAACAAATACTGAGATCCCAAAGCATCAGTTATTATTCTTTTCTAGTCTCACAAATAGGGAGATCAATATGATAGGACTAGCCAGGGAAGAAACAGAACTGAGCTGGATGGAAATGATGAGCACAGGAAGAAGACAGGCAATAACATGCCCGGGTTTTGGTGCTTTTGATGCTGTTTGTAGAGTGATGGTGTGAGAGAAGTAGACAGTTGAAAAACAAAGAAGAAGGATGTTAATTTTATAAATCAACTTGATCAACCCCCATAATATTCTAAAATAAATAAATAAACCAACCTTAGGGTTCCAGTGAAAATTTTGATGTCATATTTTTACTGCTTCAGCAAACTTTTGCTCTCCAGAATCACAACAGGGCCTAGTGATTGCTTTGGGCATAGCTTGGCTGAGGCTGTAGCAAACATCTATTCTCAGGCCTTTAGCATATTACCCATTCATTGCACAACTTCAAGCAAGTTACCTAACCTCATTTTCCTTATCTCTTAAATTGCGTATCAGTATGTACCTCATAAAATGGTTGTAAAGATTAAATAAAAGAATGTGTCTAAAGTGTTCGGCAAGCTGGGTGCAGTGGTGCATGCCTGTAGTCCCAGCTACTTGGAAAGCTGAGGCAGGAGGATTGCTTGAGCCCAGGAGTTAGAGGCTGTAGTGAGCTATGATTATCCCACTGCACTCCAACCAGCCTGGGCAACAGAGTGAGACTACATTTTTTTTTAAATAAGTTCAGATGGCCACACCCTTGGTATTCTCTATCCTGAACACATTGGGAGGGTGGCAGGTGGGTGAGGGGTGAAAAGTTACCTATTGGGTACAATGTACACTATTTGGGTGATGGGTACACTAAAACCCAGACTTGACTACTATACAATATATCCACATAACAGAAAAACACTTGTACTCCCTAAATCTATTGAAATAAAAAAGAAAGTGCTTAGCATAGTGTCTGTATTAGTTAGGTAGACTAAGTGCTCTAAAAAGTAGACCCCAAAATGTAATAGCTTAATTAAACAAAACTCTATGTCTTACTTACCTAACAGTTCTAGATCGGTATTCCTCCATTCCTCTCAGTCAGATAGCCCATCCCATGGGGTCATTCCAAGACCCAAGCTAATTCCATTTTGTGACTTTGTCATCTCATAAGCCTTGTTGCCATCCAACTGGCAGAAGGGAATGCAGAGTGTGGAGGTATGCTCACTCTTTTTAAAGCCCTAGCTGAAGTGGTTCTCATAACTTTTGTTCATTTCCATTGCCTAAAAGTTAGTCCCATGATTCTACCTAACTGCAAAGCAGTGTAGGAAATGTAATCTAGCTATTTATCTAGATACAGAGAGGGAGAATAGAATGGGAGGAGAGAACATGTAGCAGTCTACGCTGCACACCTCAGTTTCCTTATCTCCTAAATGGAAATAATTCTATTTTCCTCATAGGGTTATCATAAAGACTAAACGAGGTCATATTTATAATATCTTTATCATACTGTCTGACGCAAAGTAGTCATTCTATAAATGTATAGCTATTATTATTATTGGGACCTTTTGGTCCAAGCAATGGAATTTTTCCTTGGTGTCTATTTTCTTCATTTAAAGCTAATTTTATTAAATGTTTACCATATACCAGGCTGTGCTAAGGACTTTTTGTGTAGTATATTATTTTGTCCTCACACTAGCTCTCTGAGGTTGATATGATTATCATCGTTCCAGTTTTACAGATGAGAAAATCAAGATTTAGATAGTCTTGCTAACTTGCCTAAGATCATACAGGCAGTAAATGACAGAGCCACTACAAGACCAGTTCTGCCTGTTCTGCCAAATCTATTCCTAACTATGTACTACACTGTCTTGTTGAAAACTGTTTTCCTTTGACAAGCCTGCGTCTCTCATGACCTTCCTAAATGGAAGTCTTTTATAACCCCATTATCCCTACAGGTTCAGCATCCCTAATCCAAAAATCTGAAATCTGAAATGCTCCAAAATCTGAGAAATTTTGAGTGTCAACATGATGCCGCAAGTAGAAAATTCCACACCTGACCTCATGTGACAGGTTGCAGTCAAAATGCAGGCACATAATACACAGCTTATTCAGCGTCCCTAAGGGAAAAAAAGACCTTCCCAGGCCCTGTCAGATGTGATATGTCTTTTCCACACATGCCCAGATTCCCCCACACAAGCACACCCACAGGGTAATAAAATGGCAAATATGCAGGCCAGACATGCCAATGGCAGGTTCCCTACAATGCCCTACGTGGGCCAAGACCTACGTGCATTACTCACTGTGTGTTTATGCTTATTCTCTGCCCTGTGGTGTAAAGATATTGTTGAAAATGTCAAAAGGGCCAGCAGATAACCCTATGGGTGACAATGATAAGAAAAAGAGGAAGCATTTATGGTTATCTATAGTACAGAAAGTCAAGCTATTGGAGAAACTGGACAATGGTGTAAATATGAAATTTCTTATAGTAGACTATGGTGTTGGGATGACCACCATATATAATCTGAAGAAACAGAGTGATAAACTGTTGAAGTTCTGTGCTGAAAATGATGAACAGAAGTTAGTGAAAGATTTTTTAAAAACTGCATAAAACTAAAAATGAAGATCTTTATCATATATTGAAAGAGTGGATCCATCAGTATCACCATGAACACATACCACTTAATGATAAGCTGATCATGAAACAAGTAAAATTCTATCACAATGAACTGAAAATTGGAGAAAACTATGAATATTCCACAGGCTGGTTGCAGAAATTTAAGAAAAGACATGGCACTGAATTTTTAAAGATTTGTGGTGATAAAGCATTTGCTGATTATGAAGCAGAGTAGAAATTCATTGACCAGTTTGCCAAAGTTGTTGTTGATGAGAGTCTGGTGCCAGAACAAGTCTATAATGCTGATGAAATATCACTATTTTGGTGTTATTGCCCCAGAAAAACACTGACTACAGTTTATGCCATGTACTTTCCGCCAAATGTGACTTTATTAATTCAGCCATGTAACTAAGGTAGCCTTACATCAATGAAGAGTAAATATAATAACACTTTCTTGAGCAGCATGCTAGTAGCAGTGAACAGAGGCGTGTGTGTGGAAGGTTTTCAAAAGGAGTTTAGCTTGAAGGATGCCATATATTCTGTTGTCAAAACTTGGAACATAGTGACAAAAGACACTCTTGTGCATGCCTGGCATAACCTCTGGCCTGTGACTATGTTCAGTGATGATGACAAACAAGGTGGTGACTTTGGAGGATTATGTATGTCAAGTGAGATAAAAACAATGTCTGACCTCCTTACATATGCAAAAAATATACCTTCAGAGTCCATCAGTAAGCTGGAAGGCATACCACGTGTTTATGCCACCCTTTTCCAATTTCTCTCTACTGTCATCTCCCGACCTCTAGATTACTCCCCTCCATTTGCCAGGGATCCTTGCCCATAGCTTAGAGTCTTCAGCTCCTCTTACAAGCCTGAAGAACTTGAACATCGATAGGGATGACTCTTCTACATCCTGACTCCAGAGTTCCTTGATCTACTCTAATATCTTTAGTTCATGCAATTCAACATGCATTTGCTGAGCATCTGTCCGTGCCAGACCCCATGATGAGGATGTAGAGATGAGTAAGATGGTTTCCTATCCTGTAAGTTCTTACAAACCAGTTTAGATTAAGATTAAGACTTATAAGAAAATAATTAAGAGGACTCTACCCCATTTCAGGATCCCACTCACATGGTCACACTGTAAATATTTCCTTCATTTAGAACTGTTTCACATACAAACTCTTTAATTTAAAAAACCCATGCAGATCAAAAACTCCTATCTACCTCTTACTACCTCGTGCCCATTAAATTGCTTTGTGATCTCATATCTTTTTGACCTCGATGTCCCTAGACCCTTCTTTATTCTCCAATCTTCCAGATATCCCCTTCTTGTCCCACCTCCACTTCACCCCCCTTCCTTGCTCAGCTTGATCCCCACTACCAGTCATTTTGCCTATATTTTCACAAGTTTCCTCAATTCCCTCATACTCATCACCTTCAACCACATCTGCTCTGCCAACCTCTAATCCTGGATCAACTTCACCATATATTTTCGTTGGATTTATTTTGTTGTTCTTTTTATAGCTCTTTAAGATGGATGCCTAGCTCTTTCATTTTCAGCCTTTTTTTTCCTTTTCAAATATAAGCATTTCAGGCTATATCTTTCCCTCTAAGTACTGCCTTAGTTGCATCCCACAAGTTTTGATAGGTAGAATTTTCAATTCAGTTCAGCTCAAAATATTTTATATTTCCAATATGATTTCTTCTTTGACCTATGGTTTATTTAGAAATATGTTTTAAAAATTTCAAACATGTGGTTTTTATATTTATTTTGTTGTTGATTTCTGGCTTCATTGCATCTTGATTATGGAATGTCATTTATACTCTTTCAATTCTTTTCTTTATGACTCAGTACAATGGTCAATTTTGGTGAATGTTCTCTAGGGACTTGAAAAGAATATATATTCTGTAATTGTTGGATTCAATGTCCTATACCCTATTAATTCAATTTTGTTAATTGTGTTATTCAAATCTTCTATATTCTCATTGATTTTTGTGGTCTGTTTATTCTATCAATTACTTACAGAGACAAGTTAAAATCTCTCATGATTATGGACTTGTCTATTTCTCCTTGTACTTTTGTTAATTTTTGCTTTATTTGTTTTGAGGTTATTATTAGGTTCATGCAAATTTAACATTTTTGTATCTTTTTGTTGTATTGGATTTTTATTTTAAAAAGGCCCTCTACATATTTAGTAGCGAATTTTTGCTTCAAATCTATTTTGTGAGGTATTAAAATAGCAGTACCAGCTTTCTTTTAGTTAGTATTTGTGTGATATGTCTTTTTCCATCCTTTTACTGTCAATCTTTCTGTATCTTTATACTTCAATTGTAAACAGCATATGGTTGGATTTTGAAAATTCCGTCTGACTATCTTTTAACACAAGCATTTAGTCTATTTGTATTTAAATATAATTACTCATATATTTGGATTCAAATCTATCTTATTTTGAACTTCCTATTCGTCTTATGTATGGTGCCTTATTTTGTTGTATGCTTTGGATTTTACTTAAGATCCTCCTCGTTTCTTTGGAAAATTATTTGTGGGAATACGATGAGGGTAGGTTCCAGCACTGAGGGTTTGCATTCTGTCAGATGCTTGGTGACACTACCAGTCTGGGTCTACTTTAAACTAAATTCTGAGCTTGAGGTATTTGGAATCACCTAAGTAATGAAAATTTAGGTTATAAATCTTTATTAGATGAAATTGTGTTTACAATCTCTCAGGACAGGTGCCCCTTTCCCTCCACTCAGTACCACAGCTGCTTTCCTTGAAGTTGTGTGTGTGTGTGTGTTTAGGGGGTTATTTTTGATTCACTGGTATGCTGATGATTTAGCTCTTTCTCATTCCAGTCTTATCTGGGGAGGAACCTTATTAGACATCCCACCTTGGATAGGCCCTTTGCTTTGTCTTTTCACATCCCTTATGGCCCTTTCCCTGAGCCTTAAATTAGGTTCAGTGAACATTCTCAGAGAAGTAACTTCATATCTATGCCTTCACTTAGATCTGGGCTTATAATTCCTTACTATCTTTCCAGTTCTTTAGTACCTTTAAGAAAATGCTTGTTGCATTTTATTCAGCGTTTTGAGTTGTTTTCTGTGGGAGAGTCAGTTTGCATACCTAGCCCACCATATTACCAGAACTCCACCATATGTTTTCTCCACCCCTGCTTTGAGGCTGCAAAACTACAAGGAAAACAATCACAAAATTGAACCGATTAGCTCCATAACAAATTTATGATTTCCAGCTTCAGTTGGGCCTTCTCTATTGTTTTACAACTCTTTTATTCATGTTCATTCAGTTCCATTTCTCATTTCCCACAGCAGCTGCTTTAAGCCGTTACTATACTCCAATCCTCCCACCCCGAACCCCTTCATCCTTTACTCAGTTCAGAAAAATCAAGCTTCCTACCTCACAAGAAAAAAATGACTTTCAGGTGGGAATTCCTTCACCCTTGTTCACTCCATTCCAACGTTCTCTCTCTGTTCTCCCATCCTTTCCTGCTTCCCTCCTCTCTTGGAAGGGGTGTTCTTTCTTTCCTCCTCTCCAGCTTCCTCTACCTCTGGTTTAGAATAGTGCTATTCAAAGTATGGTCGTGAACCTTTTCCAGTCCTCAAACTGTGAGATACCGATCCACAACAACATAAGCACTGAAATTGAGAGTTAAAATTTAGAAACTTCTATAGACATTTGATAAAGAAATTTTACGTTCATTGGACCTAATAATGAAAAGCTGGGGCTTATATCTTGAATGCTTTTGTTTTTACACTGTATTTTTTCTAGTAATTCATTTTTATTATATTTTACAGAAGTACTGATCTGTGACATATTGGAAATTTAAAAAGCTGATCCTTCACCACAGATAGTTTGAGAAGTACTGGACTAAAACCCATCCTCCACTAATTTGCGTGAGACTTGATTCCCTCTCCCTTCTCATATCTCCACTCCACTCTCCATAGGTATTCTCCCATATTAAACAATCTTTCTTTTAACTTTGTCTATTGTGCTGCCATCTTATTTCTCAATTTCTGTTTACTGCCAGTCTTCTTGAAAGAGTAATTCTCATATTCCATTTCCCCTTTTCCATCTCCTCTTTAGCCCTCAAACCACAGCAATCTGGCTTATGCTCTCACTACTGCTCCAATAAAAGTCACTAGTGATGTCCAAATTGCCCGAATCATAGTGGCCCTTCCGTTCCTTGTCTGGCCTCTACTCTGTGTGTGTTACTCATAACCCCTCCCTTTCAGGAACTCTCTTCTCCTGGGTTTCTCTTCTAGTCCTCACCTGATTGCTGCTTCTCTCAGTGTCTTTTAGGGTCTTCTCTTACTCCAGCTACCTGCCCTTCAGGCCTTTATCCTCAGCCCTTTCTTTTTGTTCTGCATTTATTGCCATCTGTTCACTCAACACTTATATGCTGATGACTCCCAAAGCTCTTAACTCCAACCCTGACTTCTCTAACCAAGCTACGGGCTGACTTTTTTTCAAGTGGCTTATGAGATAGTTTCACCTGGATATCCCAAAGACATCCGAAATGCAACATATCTGAAACAAACTCATTACACCCAACCTTGGCCCTCTTGGGTATTCCCTATTTTGGTTAATGCCATCTCCATCTACCTGTTTACACAGGCCTAAGAATTATCTTTCCCTATTACTTATATCTCATTTCTTATGCTTAGTCCATCAATATTACTTCAAATCCATTCCATTTCCATCAGCTCCCACCAGGAGCCACCTGACTGCTCTTCTCTGTATCCAGTCTCATCCTCCTCCAGTCCATCCTTGCCACTTGTGTCAGAAGAAACATACAAACCATAGCATTCTGATCTCATCACTTCCTTGCTTAAAACCTTTGGTTAATTTCTCATTGCCTATAAGAATCCCAAACTCTTTAGCATTGCACATAGGAACATTTACAATCGTACCCCAGACCAGTTTTCTAGCCTTATCCTTCACTGTTATCCCCCACAGACTTCGTACTCCAGTCAGAGTATTGACAGTTCCTTGAGCATGCTATGTGCTTTCACTTCCCTGTTTTTATTTTAGGGAATTTATTTTATTCCCTTCTTTGCCCATACTGTTTCCTCCTTCTGGAACGTTCCTACCCACTTCTTTTCTAATAAACTCCAATTCATCCTTTAAGTCCCAAATTAAATATTGCTTCCTCTGTCGGGCCACTCTGATATTGTAGACATCTCTTCCTTCATCTAGTCTCCATTTCTTGAGGGTATGGACACTGTCATGAGTCTTTATAACTCTGGCCCTGTAACTAGCATGTAATGTTTCTTGAGTGAATGCAAGAAGGATAAAAAAGGAAGGCATTCTCCAGAAAGGGCATTCTCTAAAGAAAAGAATTCTACCTATGACAGAATTTCTTTTGTATTCTAAAGAAAAGAATATCCTAGCCCCTTAGGTATGGGATCTGAAAGTTATCAGCAACAGATTGCCAAAAAGCACACTGTAGATTCATTTCTTTACATCTCAAAGACAAAAACCATATCTTTTTCATCTTACATATGGCATCCAGTATAGTACAGAAAAAGTAGGAGCATTGTGCGTGTTTGAAAAATCAACTGCAAAAATGTAGATCTGTGGTTACTACTGACTTACCAGTAACATGTCTAAAATAAAAAACTACCAATAAGAATTGTAATAAAGTTTGTGGCAGAATTATATATTCAGATATTAACTTTTATAACTTATTCTTGTTGTTGTAGGTCTTTTTCCCTCCCTCAAATTAAGTGTAGCCCAGCCTTTCTGTTCCCCTTTTTTGGGGGCTTTTGTTTGCAAGGTCAAAAGCAGAAGTTGCCAGGCACCTGGAAGATCACCTGAAACCAGAGCTTTTAGTTTCAAAAGCCTATGTTCATTGAGAGAAATTATGCTGACTCATCCCTGAGGATTAACAGGTGAGCACTTTTGAGTAGAGGTGGGAAAAACTGTCTGACATAGAAGTTGAACTTCTCCAGGACCAGAAAAGAGATGGGAGTAATGGCAGATTCCATGAGCATTAAGGACTACCTTTACTTTTTTTTAGTGCCCCAAAGAAGAGGCAAGATCTCAAAGGAGGCTGGAGGCATGGTACACTTAAGGGAGGCTGTTTGTGAGGCTGCCAACCTCAGCCAAAACACCCCACTATCACCACCAATGTGCAAGAGTGGCACAGAAATAGCTCACCCATCTACTTCAGCGGGACTTGCATGACAAATATATCAGCAATGATGTGTACGTACAAAATGGCAGAGGGCCTACCCTAGAAGTTCTGATCTGTATGATTAGCTAGGGTCTTCATACAACCTTGGCAGAGGGAGGGCCTCTAGTGAGATTGAATTTTTATCCAGCTGAGAAGGTGAAAGGCTGAAAACAGATTGCATTTTGTTGTAAGAATATAAAGAAATGTGACATTTTTGCACCCTGGTGGTGTGGACCAAATTTCACTGCTACAATTCCAATTTAATGTACTTTAACTTACTTGCCTTCTTTGTACCTTAAATTTATACCTGTGTAAAACAAAGATAATACCCTCCCTCATCTACTTCACAAGGTTTTCAAGAGACTAAAATGAAATAAGGTAAGAGAAATTACTTTGAAAAGGCACTGAAAAAAATGAATATATTTCAGTAAAATGCAGAATCAGTGTAAGAGCAAAACATATATTATAGCTTTTAGCTCTACATTGAACCTAAAAGATACATTATGATAGAAGTGGTAGCACAAATATACCTTAATTTGAATTGCCTATGAAATATGTTTTAATATTTTCTCTACAAATTCAGTTTTCCTCAGCTTTTCTTTAATTGTTTTGTGCTTAATCATTTTTAAATGAAAGAAGTCCCAATATATACTGTTTTACTTTTGAACTGTATCTTCAATAATTTGATCTTTACTGAGGATAGTGTCATTCCTAGGGTGTAATGAAATGTAACAACTGCTCTATAACATATATCTATCTACTGATACCTCCTATTCTGGGCCACACAGAGTCAGACCTTGGAACATTTTTGCCTACCTTATTTCCAGCTTCTTGGGCAGACCTTGCAACCTGAGAGTATCTGGGTTGCCAGAGTCTTCAGAGTTAGATTGCCTAAGTGAAGGGAGGGCATATGTAATATACGAGGCATCATTGCACACTCGTGGTTAAGGACAGCGACTCTGGATGGAGACGGCGTTGCACAATTCTAGGGGACACTAGGCCCAGTTTTGAATCCATTCTACCACATAATAACCACATGACATCAGAAATCATTTAATCTCAGCATGCCTTGGTTTCCTCCTCTGTAAAAAGAGGTTAATAATAGTGCCTTCTTCATGGGATTATTGGGAAGAGTCAGTCATATAATGCATGCAAAGCCCTCAGCATAGTGCCTGCCACTGTGCATACTTAATAAATGGTAGCTAGTATCAATATAAGAGTGTTGGGGTAGGAGGGGATGAGTCTAAGACCACCTTGAGAGCAAAGATCTGGTTTTGCTGAAAGTCAAAGGATCACTAGGATATGCCATCTGGGAGAAAAACTCACCATATATTTATGAGCCTAATCTTGATTTGACCCTTACTAGAGGGCAGGAACTTTGTCCTGCTTACTGCTGTATCTCATAGAACAGTGCTTGACATATAGTAGTCAATCAATAAACATGAGTTAAATGACTCAAACTGAGGACTACCAATGGCATAGGCCCCAGAGCTCAATAGCAGTCAGTCCACAACAGACAGCTTAGCACGATGCCCTGAACACAGTAAGAGCTCAAGAAGGAATGGGTGGTGTGAGTACCTCTGATAGTTTTGTTGCCAGGTCGGTGCCCACTTTACCTTAGTTGGGTAAATTACATCACTCCAAGTTCAGCTTTCCTTGTGTTGCCTCGGTTTCATCATCTCCACAGCTCTACCCCAACTTTAGAATCCCTAGTTTATCCTGTGTATTCATTTGACAAATACTCTTTGAGCACTTACTACATGCCAGACATGATGGTAGATGCCAGGAACTCCCCCCAGCTTATTATTTAGTGGGGAGACTGGCAGTGTGCAAGTCAATGAAGGGACAAGATGATTTCAAATAGTGATAAGTGAGTGCTATAAGAAAAAGAAAAACAGGGTAGCACTATGAAGGGCACTTTGAATTGGGTGGTCAAAGAAAGGTTAGAGAATGTCTCACCTCTAAGGATGTGACATCTGAGCTGGAGGCTGAAGATCAGCAGTTGTAGAAATATTAATAGAAGCAGCTTGCTGTGTTGGAAGTGCCCAGTTTTCTCTGAAAATCTGTGAAAAATCTCTCAGAAAATGGAGGACAGTTAAGTAGAGACTGGAGACTATAAAAAGAGAAAATGAGCAAGGATTGGCAAATTGCCATCCTGCCTAAACCAGTCTCAAGATTTTGTAACTGTTTTTAGAGGTTAGGTGTTTCATTGAATGTCAAGGTTAGAAAGTCACTTAGAGGCCAGGTATGGTGTGGTGGTTCATGCGTGTAATACCAGCATTTTGGGAAGCTAAGGTGGGAGGATCACTTGAGCCCAGGAGTTTGAGACCAGCCTGGGCAACACAATGAGGTCCTATCTCTACAAGGAACTTTTAAAAGGTAGCCAGGCATGGTAGAACATGCCTGTAGTCCTAGATACTTGGGGGGCTGAGCCAGGAGGATTGCTTGAGCCTAGAAGTTGGAGTTTGCAGTGAGCTGCTGTGATCGTGCCACTGCACTCCAGTCTGGGTGAACGAGTGAGACCCTATCTCACAAAACAAAAACAAAAACAAACAAACAAACAAAAACACACACAAAGAAAAGAAATCCATGGAGATCAGTGCTTTATGTGGTATATGTACCCTTGGTGGTACATGAGATGATTTTAGGTGTTCACAGATGAACATTATTTACTTTGATGTACATTTAAAAATACATCTAACATCCAACCCATGATTTCATGATTATTACTGCTTACGAGGAGGTTAAAGTAGGTAGAGCCATGGCAGTTCACTTTCCAGAGACCAACTTGGCTGGCCAAGGATGGATGCTAGATAGACTTATGGGGATGAGCCTGAGGTAGGGAAGGCTGCCACCCCCACCCCCAGGGAATGAGAGCGAGTATGCCCAAACACTCTACCTATAATTTATGTTGTCTTTCGATATGGAAAAATTGTGCGGGTATTACATAGATGGAAATGTTTATTTGGTTCTTACCTTTCAATCCCTTCTGCAAAGAAATTATTTAAAGCCTATAAACATCTAAGGGGCAGACAGGGCCGCTTTGTGTTTAAGAGAAAGGCCTTCAGAGTTAGGCTGACCAAGGTTTGAATCCCAGCTCTGCCATTTAATTGCTCTGTAAGCCTGGGAAAGTAGTTTAAACCTCACTATACCTTAGTTTCCTCATCTGCAGAGATGAAGACTCTAGGATCCACCTCTTAGGGTTGTCAAAAGGATTAAACAAGATAATATACATGAGAAGTACTCTTCCCAGTGCCTGTCACATAGTAAGTACTCAAAATACATTATAGCTATAATTATTCAAGTTTTCTGGGGCAGACCTGATTTCAAATATTCTATTCCATTTTCAGACTATTTGTTCTCATTTGAAATTCTAAAATGTGATCACTGTGCACTTTTCTTCAGTGTCTGAAACCTCCTGGTTTTGTGTTTTCGAGTATCAAGACATATAACTGCCTCCACTCTCTATACTTTATCTGAAACTCTCAATTCTAGTCAGAGACATCTTATTAAAACCTAAAGCATAGAATGGCTACTATCCGTAAACAGAGAATAACAAGTGTTGGTGAGGATGTAGAGAAAATGGAACATTCGTGCACCATTGGTAGGAATGTAAAATGATTCTGCCTCTGTGGAAAACAGTATGGTGGTTGTTCAAAAATTTAAAAATAGAATTACCATATGATCCAGTAATTCAATTCCACTTTGGGGTATATATCCAAAAAGAATTGAAAGCAGGGTCTCAAAGAGATATTTGTACACCCATGTTCATAGCAGCATTATTCATAATAGCTAAAACATGGAAGCAACCCAAGCATCCATGGACAGATGAATGTTTAAGCTGAATGTGGTATACATACACAGTGGAATATTATTCAACCTTAAAAAGGAAGACAATTTCAATACATGCTGCAAAATGGATGAACCTTGAGGACATTATGCTAAGTGAAATAACCCAGTCACAAAAAGACAGACACTGTATGATTTCACTTATTTGAGGTACTTAAGAATAGTCAAAATCATAAACAAAAAGTAGAATGGTGGTTGCCAGGGCCTGGGCAAAGGGAGGAATGGGGAGTTATTGTTTAATGGGTACAGAGTTTCAATTTTGCAAGATGAAAACAGTTATGGAGACCAATGTTGGTGATGGTTGCATAGCATTACGAGTATACTTAATGTCACTGAACTATATATTTAAAACAGTTAAGATGGTAAATTTTGTGTTATGCATGTTTTAACACAGTAAAATATTTTTTAAAAAAGACCTAAAGCATAAAGAATGGGGAGGGGAAGAGGCATGATATTGAACCCACAAGTATTCAGGCAGTAAAATTTTGAGTTTTCCACAAAAATACACACAATGAGTGGACAGAAAAGAAGCCATGGTAGGGGAGAACTTACACTGGGTGTGACCCTTCATTTCCAGTTCTATTTGAAGGTTTTGCTTTAATTAATACAAAGGTAAAGCTCAGATTGTAGATGGGCTAACATTGCTTGTGATGAGTCATTTTTCTCAGTTATCCAAACCTCATTATAATTATACATATGAAATGTCCTGTAACAAAATTGCATTGGAATTACATAGCCCTCACCATCAGTATTCAACCTGCAGGCTACAGCTGCCGTCTGACCTGTTTACAAATGGCAGGGTAGGTAAACCCACTCAATGGGTTTTGTTCTAGAATCTATATGCCCACTATGATCAACCAAAACTCATAGAAAATTATTTTTTAATATTTGAATCAATATGCAGGTATTCAAATCATACACTCCTTCTTTATCAACTCTTGAGTTCTGTATACCATTGTGAAAACCAGATTAGATACATCAATTCCTCCACAGTCTTCCTGAGATAGAGAAGAGAATTAACCAATGGGCCATCCAGGAAACTGTTTAGGGTACCAATTTAAAAGTGGTGTTAAAAATCTCTGGAATAAATCATAAATATGGTGCTGACTACCCTGGGTTTCTGGTAGTTCTTCCCGAAGTCATTGTTGAGATGGAAATCAAGAATCTCTTTCACTAAGGAGGCTGAGGCCCTTGAGTAAAAAATCAAAAGCAAAAACAAGCCAATCCTCACTGGTGCCAACCACACCATCTTTGTGACGAGCACGTGCAAGTTAAAGGGTGTGCCACCAGCGGTGAGCTAGCAAGCTGGAAGTTGCTTCAAGTAGGCAACTCTCCATGATTGGCTGAGATTGGGAAACAAACTACTGCATGCCACAGTGCTGTTTAGCAGGAATGAGAGGTTTATTTTCTTATCTAAATCTTAAATTCTCTAATAGACTTCCCCAAAGTTTCCTGGTTTCGAAAATTGCAAAAGGAAACTAAAGAGAAAACAAGAACTACAGAAAAGTGGGAAATGGTTTGTTGTCAAGAAAATCAAAACAAAAAAAGAGGAAAATTTTAAAATCTTTTGAATATGATTTTATAACTATATGCTTGTAAGTTACCTGATTTTATAATTATATCTCTGTAAATTACTGTCATTGAATTTAGTTTTGAGTGACGAAACAGAACGAAAGAAATGAAAGTAAGAAATCAGTAATTAGACCAGCCTGAGCAAGAGCAAGACCCCATCTCTACTAAAAAATAGAAAAAATTAGCCGGGCATGGTGGCGCATGCCTGTAGTCCCAGCTACTCGGGAGGCAGAGGCAGGAGGATCGTTTGAGCGCAGCAGTTTGAGGTTGCTGTGAGCTAGGCTGACGCCACGGCACTCTAGCCTGGGCAATAGAGCAAGACTCTAACTCAAAAAAAAAAAGAAAGAAAAAAGAAAAGAAAAGAAAAAGAAATCAGTAAGTAAAAATGCCAATTCAGGATTTTTGCTGTAGTTGAAGGCAATAAAACATAGTGGTTAAGCTTATCAGTTCAGGTGTCAGCCCACCTAAGAGTCAATCTTGGCTCTGCCATTTAACTAGTTGTGTGATCTTGGCTAAGTCACTTAACCTTTTGGTCCTTACGTATTAAATGGGGATGATGATGATGATAATAATGGTGATAACATTGCTCACCTCCTAAGACTTCCTGACACAGCACTCAATAATGGTAGCTATTATTATAAGTGTGTGTAGTGAATTCTCTATTGGGAACATACGGAAAAAGGTATACACTTTTGTTAACAGAAACTCAGTCTCTCCCTACTCTCATTAAATAAATGTTGACCAAATGTTTTAAATACGTTCAATTGAAGAGGCAGCAGGATATAAGCCTTCCTGGTTTATCCAGTCTTGCTGACAAGGACAGTTGTGGCACAAATCAAAAGAGCACTAGATTTTTAGAATTGGAAAATCTAGCTTTAAATCCCATCTCTACCACTTAACAGCTGGTAGTGTGACCATGAACAAGTCACGTAACCTCTTTGAGTTACAATCTTCTCATATGGAAATGGAGATACTTATATCAGTGGTGAGGACTGGAAGAAAGATTGCATGTAAAAGCATCTGGCACATATTAGGCACTCAAAAAATGTTTATTGACTCTGAAGCACACAGAGAAAAGAATTCCATGGAGATTTTAATACTTATTTATCATCGAGGATGATGGTTCAAGTTGCTGAGCGGCACTGGTGTTCCCTCAAATTAGTTTCTGCCATTTCTTATGAAAAGGTCAGTATTGCTGTCATATTCACAAAGCTGCAGGACCTAATTGTGTATGCCTGCTAGGACTGTTTTTAAAGCAAGGCGATGGAGTTTGGCTTAGATGCCAGCACAAACCTTTTAAAATATGAAATATATATAGCGCTAAAAAAGTGCTCCAATAATCTGAAGATCCTACTATTAATACCAGCTTCAAGAATGATGAGGAAGCTGACGGTGGCAACTACAGTAACATCTTTTAGTTTTCTTTTTATGTTGTATTATGTTTTGTTTTAGATCACTGGCAAAATTCTAGTCCAATTTGTTCTCTATTGACTACTGAACAATATTGCTTATTGAACACTCCTGGAATCTGTTGGACTATAGCATAACCTGGTTTGTGTACATAAAATTAGATTTAAAGCAGAAACAGAAGTGAACAGAATCAAAATAATTGCAGGATACTCATAGATCTTATAAAATTATTTGAAACTCCTACTCAAATATACAGTACTCCCCCCTTATCCACGGTTTTGCTTTCCATGGTTTCAATTACCTGCAGCCAATTGCTGTACAAACATATTAAATGAAAAATTCCAGAAATAAACAATACATAAGTTTTAAATTGTGGGCCATTCTGAGTAGTGTGATGAAATCTCATGCTATCCTGCTCCACCCTGCCTGGCACATAAATCCTCCCATTGTCCAGCATAACAACACTGTCTAAGCTACCCACCTATTAGTCACTTAGTAGCTGTCTTCGTTATCAAATCAACTGTCATGGTATCACAGTGCTTGTTTTCAAGTAACCCTATTTTATTTAATAAGGGCCCCAAGGTGCGAGAATAGTGATGCTGGCAATTTGGATATACCATAAGGAAGCTGTAAAGTGTTTCCTTAAATGAAAATGTGAAAGATCTCAATAAGGAAAAAAATAACTTTTATCATAGTATGTTCTTATAATTGTTCTATTTTATTGTTAGCTGTTGTTGTTAATCTCTCACTGTGCCTAATTTATAAATTAAACTTTATCATAGGCATGTATGTATAGGAAAAAAACTAGTGTATGTAGAGTTCAATACTATTAATATTACCGGTTTCAAGCATCTGCTGGGGGTCTCGGAACATACCCCTAGTAGATGAGGGGGAACTACTGTAATAATGTCAGATAGATGGCCCAGTAATATATAAAGAACCTGTACAGGCCGGGCGCAGTGGCTCACGCCTGTAATCCTAGCACTCTGGGAGGCCGAGGCGGGCGGATTGCTCAAGGTCAGGAGTTCGAAGCCAGCCTGAGCAAGAGCGAGACCCCGTCTCTACTATAAATAGAAAGAAAGAAATTAATTGGCCAACTAAGATATATATAGAAAAAATGAGCCGGGCATGGTGGCGCATGCCTGTAGTCCCAGCTACTCGGGAGGCTGAGGCAGTAGGATCACTTGAGCCCAGGAGTTTGAGGTTGCTGTGAGTTAGGCTGATGCCACGGCAATCACTCTAGCCCGGGCAGCAGAGTGAGACTCTGTCTCAAAAACAAAAAACAAAAAACAAAAAACAAAAACAAACAAACAAAAAAAGAACCTGTACAAACCAATAATAAAAAAATCATTAGAAAAGTGAGCACAGGATATGAGCAGATTATTCCAAAAAGAACTACAAATGGTAATATAGTCAATAAAGATATGAAAAGCTATCCAATTTCATTGGTATTCAAAGAAATAAAGAACCATAATAAGTTACTATTTTTCACGAATGTGATATTCCTAAAGATATTTTTAAATATGCTATTAGAAGGGCTCAAGAAAACCAGCACTCCTATATATTGCTGATAAAAACATCCTACCAGGCAATGTGCGTATCAGTACCTACCATATAGTATACCCCCTAAGTAAATAGTTCTTCAATGAATTAATTATTTTATTGCTCTTATTAAAATACATTTTCAGACATTCAGGAAATTCTAAACTACAAAAATTATCCGAAACTTAAAGAGACAGAGTTATGGATTACTGTTTTGTGAGTGCCACTTTTGAGATGCATAGAAAACTCATGCACTTGATTATAACTTTTGATGACAGGCCTTGGTACAACTCTCTGACTTCATAAAAACTACCACTGAATCCATATATGTACCAGTTTTACTATCATTGGCTTCCAATAGTGTGGGAGTTTATAACACCCTGCTAATGTTAGCTTGCTTTTATGCCATCTCCCCCCCCCTTTTTTTCCAAAATGCTGTATGGCATATATTTTCTTAAATTAAGGTGTCTCATATTTAATTTTGTTTTGAGAAATTTTCAAAAAGCTCATGATGATGCGCAGGATAATTGTAGCCACCCCAGAGGGTGGCAAATTTAGGGCTGGGAATCACTGCTTTGCAGCCATCCTTATGATATTTTTCAATAGCTCCTTACTAGTTCTGTAATGTGTTCTCCTCACAATGTGAACAGATCTTTTCAATCAATAAGAAAAGCATAATTTTGTTAATGATAGGAAAGCACCTTGTTATCTGTATTTGACAGGCTTAGATATATTGCTGTCTTTTGGAGAAAAACAGCTGTTTCCAGATGTCATTAAAGCAGGCCTTACCACTGACAAAGCTTTCTCACAAAGTATCTTTCAAGAGTTCTATGTGTTGTCAGAGCTGCTTGTACCAAAAATCCTGTGGGAGTTAGGGCCTTGTACTTTCTAATTGCTAACTGCTTTGATTACAACCTCCTGCTCAGATATTAGAGTGAGTGACATTTCCATCTATACACAGGATTCCGTCTATACACATTTTCTTCTCTTACAACCACATTGCTTCAGTGTTATGACAATTTTGAACTTTGTGAATATTTGCCCACAATTCTCACACCTCCATCA
This sequence comes from Lepilemur septentrionalis, assembly GCA_963573855.1. NCBI lineage: Eukaryota > Metazoa > Chordata > Mammalia > Primates > Lepilemuridae > Lepilemur > Lepilemur septentrionalis. The sequence goes on from CAUYMX010081352.1 coordinate 19,820, forward strand.
GTAGCACATAGACAGTTTGGATCTGTTGGAAATTGACACAATGTATTTTGCTTATTCTGGAAGCATTAATTTTAATTTCTCCTTTATGAATTTATTAACGATGTAGATAACTACATGGTTATCTTTTCTGGCATTTCTCAATTATTTGGGCCAGTTTCTTATCCAAAAGAATAATTATTATAGTAACTTTCAATACAAAAGATTATTATGGTAACTTCTCAGTACAGAAGATTAATTATTATAGTAACTTCAGTGTTTTATCCACCAGACCAGCAGTTACTTTTGTATTCAGTAAGCATCCCAAGGTCTTTGTTGAATTTGCTGATTTACACTCCAGTCTTCTTTTTCATTTAGTCTTTCAATACTAGAACCAACCAGGAAAAATAATTTAAAAGCTGGTACTAATTTAGGTGATTCGTTTTTCCTTCTGGTCCATCTAAAGAAGTCCCTTTCTGCCTGAGTACTTAGCTTTCCATTCTGTCCCTACGACCCAGAATTCAACAAAACACTCATGATCCCTGCAAACTATGAATTTGCCTTGAACTGAACATTTACATATTTCATTGTTAAATACAAGCTTTGGGGAAAAAATCATGCTACAATTAGAGATTCATGATACTATCCAGAGAGCAATAATTGAAGATTTTTCCAAAGTAAACCACCGGTACATCCATCCTATGGGTTACTGAATAGCCATTAAGAATAATGAGGTAAATATTTAATATTTATGTGCTCAAATAGAAAGCTGTCAAAGATTTACTCTTGAGTAAAATTAGAAAATCACAAACCAATATATATATAGTAAGGTGTAATTAATGTAGAAATATGTATGTTTATGTGTTCTTACATATATTCACATGTATGTATATACATAGAAAAAGATCTGGATGAATATAAATCAAGCTCTTGTTGCTGTTTTTGTTGTTGTTTCTATCCCTGGAAAGGAGGAAGTAAAATGAGTGGGGGAATGGATGTGAAAACAGATTTTTACCTTTTACTGCATACTTTTGTAAAATTTGACATTTTTACAAGTATATATTACTTCTGTAATTTTAGAAACTTGCTTTCAACTAAAGCCCCTTAGGAACTTTTCTCTTACCATCCCCAGGCCTGAGCTATTAAAGAGCAGGAAAAGTTCAGTGATAGGACCTTGTTGGCCTCAAATAAGAAAATATAAGTAAATCAACAACAATAATAGTTGTCATTTGTCCTACAATTATCTTGAGTTAGATATTTCACAGGAATTATCTAATTTATTCCCTCTAATAACCCTGCAAGTTAGGTTTTATTTCCCATTTGGAATGAAAAATAAAATTAAAGCTCCGAGATATTAACTTGTGAGAGGCCACATAGCTGGTCTCTTAATCTCTTCGGATGGTTATAGCAAGAATGCCATAGACTGGATGGCTTAAATAACAAACATTTATTTCTTACAGTTCTGGAGGCTGTGAAGTTCAAGATCAAGATTAGGGTGCCAAGGTTGTCAGGTTCTGGTGAGGGCTCTCTTCCTGATTTCTTCACATGGCAAACCCAATGACTTCTCAAAGGTTTCACCTCCAAACACCACCACATTGGAGGTTAGGGCGTCAACATATGAATTTTGAGGGGACACAAATATTCAGTCCATAACAGCTAGTAAAAGCTGTTAAGCAGAGATTTCAACTTGGATTTATCTGGCTCTTAAGCCCATGTTTTTGTTACTGTACACCACAGCCTACTTGCAAGTATATAAATAGAGTTTACTATGGTGCCAGGGACTGTTCTCAGTACTTTTATGCTGTTCTAAGTACTTTTTATACATAATAACTCATTCCTCACAACAACCCTATGAGTTAGGTATTATTATCATCATTATTATTTTATCATCTTCATTTTTTGAATAAGGAAACTGAGACACATACACATTACTTGCCAAATGTGAAAGTGGCAGAGCAAGAATTTGAACCCAGGCAGTCTTATGATCCATGCCGCTGCATCATTAGATATCATACATAAGACAATCCTTTATGCTTCCCCCTCATCCTCATTCTTTCATCAAGGAGATGAAGGAAAAGATGAGGTGTACTGGCAGAATCCAGACTTAATCAGACTAAATAAAGTCATGGCTGGAAGAAAGCTTGCCATCTTATGTTTTACAAATGAATTCTTAAGATTCTGTGCAATTCTCAAATTCTCAACCTTCAAAACACATCCATCTGAAGTGCGATGTTCTCAGTTTGAAATACAGAATAAGGTATAGGTCTGTCCCTTAAGGAATTCTCACCCTGTTTTGAGAATAAGAAATAGAAGAATTGTACCATACCAGAAGAGAGAAGATACAACTGGGCCTGAACTTTCCATCATTGGTAAAGGTCTTCCAGTTTCAAATAAAATTCATCTTACTCCCTAACCCGATGAAAGGCACGTATAAAAAACCCACAGATAACATCATAATTAATGGTGAAAGACTGAAAACTTTCCTGCTAGGATCAGGAAGAGAAGAATGTTCACTCTGGCCACATCTACCCAACATTGTGCTGGAAGTTCTCAACAGGGCAATTAGGCAAGAAAAAGAAATAAAAGGAATCCAGATCAGAAAGGAAGAAGTTAAACTATCTCTGTTTGCAAATGGCTTGATCTCACACATAAAAATCCCTAATGAATCCACAAATAACTATTAAAGCTAATAAAGGGGTTCAACAAAGTTGCAGGGCAAATATACAAAAAGACAACAGCAACAAATAATATGAAAATTAAATTAAGAAAACAATTCCATTAGTTCCAATAGCAACAAAAGAATAAAATAGAATAAATTTATCCAAGAAAGTATAAGACTTGTACACTGAAAATTACAAAACATTGTTAAAAGAAATCAAAGAAAACATAAGTAAATAGAAAGAAATTCTATGTTTACTGCTCAGGAGACAGTATTGTTAAGATAGTGATACTGCTCTAACTGATCTATAGGTTCAGCACACCCCTATCAAAATCCGAGCTGGCTTCTTTGTAGAAATTGATGTGATGATCCTAAAGTTCATATGGAAATGCAAGGGATGCAGAATAGCCAAAACAATCTTGAAAAAGAAGATATTGGGGCCGGGCGTGGTGGCTCATGCCTGTAATCCTAGCACTCTGGGAGGCCGAGGCAGGTGGATCGTTGGAGCTCAGGAGTGTCAGACCAGCCTGAGCAAGAGCGAGACCCCGTCTCTACTAAAAATAGAAAGAAATTAGCTGGCAACTAAAAATATATAGAAAAAATTAACCAGGCATGGTGGTGCATGCCTGTAGTCCCAGCTGCTCGGGAGGCTGAGGCAGGAGGATCCCTTGAGTCCAGTTGTTTGAGGTTGCTGTGAGCTAGGCTGACGCCATGGCACTCTAGCCTGGGCATCAGAATGAGACTCCGTCTCCAAAAACAACAACAAAAAAGGAAGATACTGGAGGATGCACGCTTCCCAATTTCAAAACTTACTACAAAACTACAATAATTAGTGTGATACTGGCATAAGGACAGACATATACATCAATGGAATAGAATGAAGAGTCCATAAATAAACTCTTACCCACATTTATGTTTGATAGATTTTCTACAAGGGTGCCAAGACATTTAAGTGAGGAAAGGAGAGTATTTTTAACAAATAGTGATGAGACAACTGGATAGTCACATGCAAAAGAATGACTTTGGACCTCTTCCTCACACTATATACAAAAATTAACTCAAAATAGATCAAAGACCCAAATGTAAGTGCTAAAACTATAGCAATCTTAAAAGAAAATGTAAGTGTAAATCTTCATGACCTTGAATTAGGCAATGCTTTCTTAAATATGATACCAAAAAGCCCAAGCAACAAAAGAAAAAATTGATAAATTGACTGCATCAAAATTAAAAATTTTAATGAATTAAAGACAGTGAAAAGACAACCCACAGAATAGGATGTGAAAATGTTTGCAAATCATATTCTGGTAAGCACATATATTCCGAATATATAAAGAATCCTTACAAGTCAATAATAAAAAGACTACTCAATTTAAAAATGGGCAAAGCAACAGATCTGAATGTTCTTTTCTACAAAGAAGATTTACAAATGGCCAATAAGCACATGAAAAGATGCACAACATAATTAGTCACTAAGAAAATGCAAATAAAAACCATGAGATGCCACTTCATACCCTCTAGGATGGCTATAATAAAAAAAGAGATAATAACAAGTGTTGACAAAGATGTGGAGAAATTGGAACCTCACATGCTGTTGGTGGGAATGTAAAATGGTGCAGCCTCTGTGGAAGATAGTCTAGCATTTTCTCAAAAAGTTAAACATAGAGTTACCATATGACCCAGCAGTTCCACTCCTAGGTATGTACCCAAGAGAAATGAAAACATGTGTTCACACAAAAACTTGTACACGATGTTCATAGCAGCATTATAGCCAAAAAGTGGAAACAATCCCAATATCCATCAACCATAATAGACAAAATGTGGATGCAACCCCAATGTTCATCAGTTGATGAATGGATAAACAAATGGTGGTATATCCATACAACGGAATATTATTTGGCCATGAAAATAAATGAAGTATTGATACATTATATAACATATAATGAACCTTGAAAATATTATGCTAAATGAAAGAAACTAGTCACAAAAACTACCTATTCCATGAGTCTATTCATAAGAAATGTCCACACTAAGTAAATCCACACTGGAAGAAAGTAAATTGGTAGTGTCCTAGTGTCCTAGGGCTGGGGTGGAGGCAGAAGTTGCCAGGTAACGGGGTGTGACTGTTATTGGGTATAGAGTTTCTTTGTGGAGTGATGATAATTTCCTAAAATTGATTATGGTGATATTTGCAAAACTCTTTGAATATACTATAAAAACCATTTAATTGAACACTTTTAATGGGGAGTGTATATAGTATGTGAATTATATCTCAATGAAATTATTCTAAAAAATTTCACCTTGAGTTCCTCATGGAGCCTGCAAATGTGATTAGAAGTAGTGGCACAATCAGTAAACAGTTTCTCTGGACTTTAAGATGTTTGTCACACATATTAATTCCCACTCTCCAAATTTTTATTGAACACATATTATGTTAGCCACTGGGAATCAAACAGAGAAGAAGATGGAAAAAATCGCCACCACAAAGCTTACATTCTAGTAGAAATAATAACAAAAGCGTATAACATTAAATACTTACCATATGCCAGTGTGTTAGAATTTTTTTAATTTTTAAATGTCTTCTGATTCAGTCTCAGTAGGTTTCATTTTTCTAGGAAGTCATCAATTTCTTCTAGGTTATACAGCTGTTTGGTGTATAGTTGTTCATAGTAGTGTCTTATGATTGTTTGTATTTCTCTTTCATTTCTCATTTTATTTATTTGAGTCTTCTCTCTTATTCTCTGTCAGTCAAGCTAACAATTTGTCAGTTTTGTTTATCTTTTTTTAAAAAAACTACTTTTAGTTTTGTTAATCTTTTCTATTGTTTTTCTAGTCTCTATTTTGTTTATTTCTGCTCTAATATTTGTTATTTCCTTCCTTCTGCTAGGTTTGGGCTTACTTTGTTCTTCTTTTTCTAGTTCCTAGAGGTATAACATTAGGTTGTTTATTTCAGATCTTTCTTCTTTTTTTTTTTAATTTTTATTTTTTTTTATTGGGGGAAAACTACAAAACATTTACAGTACAATGTTTACAGTCACAATTTGTAGTGAGCTGATTTCCCAAAATATATTACCACTCAAGTTGACTTATCTTGTTACATTCAAAAACTTACTCTGTCAAAGTAGTCCATAGAGTTTTAACTGGAAGAAATTGGAAAAAGTATACTAAAATAGATGTTGTTCCCTTGAGAATTTTACCCAAAGCTCATGCCTTGGGGACATGGTCTACAAAAAACTAAAATTATTCATGTCATGTAAGTTTATAAGTATAATAAGTGATACCTCATAGTTATTATTTAGTGGGCAGAAAACTGAATGTAAAACAAAACCCAGTTTCTAAGCCCTGACTGTGGTACTTACTCATGATATAGGTTTGGATGATTAATTTAAATACTATTTATTACTCTGTACAATAACAATAATAAAATTTCTTTTAAGCTTTGTTCAAAGAATCTTACATATAAAAGCACTATGTAAAATTACATGATTATTTTTACTTATAATCATATTACATCTCCACCCACTTGTAGAGAGAAACCAAACACATCCAATACCTGGAAATAAGATTAGCTTTACTTTCTATAAATGTATTTTCCAAGGAAATAAAAATGTATTCCTTTGAGGCCGGGCGCAGTGGCTCACGCCTGTAATCCTAGCACTCTGGGAGGCCGAGGCGGGCGGATAGCTCAAGGTCAGGAGCTCAAGACCAGCCTGAGCAAGAGCGAGACCCCGTCTCTACTATAAATAGAAAGAAATTAATTGGACAACTAAAAATATATGTAAAACATTAGCCGGGCATGGTGGTGCATGCCTGTAGTCCCAGCTACTCAGGAGGCTGAGGCAG
>CAUYMX010081353.1:0-15209 GCA_963573855.1 Lepilemur septentrionalis
CAAGTGTGTTTTCTACATTTATTAACATAATCAGGCCCGGCGTGGTGGCTCCCGCCTGTAATCCTAGCCCTCCGGGAGGCCAAGGTAGATGGATTGTTCAAGGTCAGGAGTTCGACACCAGCCTGAGCAAGAGTGAGACCCTGTCTCTACTAAAAATACAAAGAAATTAATTGGCCAACTAAAAATATATAAAAAAAAATTAGCCGGGCATGGTGGTACAAGCCTGTAGTGCCAGCTACTTGGGAGGCTGAGGCAGGAGGATCGCCTGAGCTCAGGAGTTTGAGGTTGCTGTGAGCTAGGCTGACGCCACGGCACTCTAGCCTGGGCAACAGAGTGAGACTCTGTCTCAAAAAAAAAAAAAAAAAGATACTCATATAGTTTTACCTTTAACCTAATTATGTGGCATTTTTTTGTACATGTTTTCTATAATAATATGAAACCACCCTTGAATTCTTGGGATAAGCTCAACTTGGTCAGATGATCCTTTTATATTCTGCTGGATTTTAGTTGCCTTGTCTTGTTGGTCTTGCATGTACTCCCATAATTCTCTGTGTAGCTATTAATATCATAAGATCCACCAAACTATACTGTAAATACGAATTCTCTGAGGGCATGAACATCTTCCTTATCCATTTTTCTACCCCTAGCTAGCGCAGGGTCTAACACATGGCAAGATCAACAAAAGTATGGCTGATGATCAAATAAGCAAATGAATGGGTGAGTGGCAAGATAAACAGGTAAGCAGAATCAGAATAGAGACGCTTGAATCAGAATAGAGACGCTCGCCCTGGCAAGAACACAGAGCAGCTCTTTTCAGGCAGAGAGACTTCCCAAGAGGTTGCCAACCACTCCATTAATGTGTCTGCTCTGTGAACAACTCAGTTTGTCTGCAGCTCTGTAGGCTGAACCCTATCCCTAGATTCTCATTTCCCCACTTTCCCTCATTAGCCAACCAACAACATTCCACACTTCAGTGCCTGCCTTTACCCAGCAGGATACACCCCTCATATCCCAGCACACCTCAAAGCTTAAATCCTATGCTGGGGTTGCGGGGAAATGTGGCATTAGTTTCAAACCTAGAGTTCCTCCCAATCTCAAAACTTATTCCCAACCATCAAAATGGCCTCATCCCAACCCTGATTGGCACAGCAAGAGCCCATCCCATTAACAATTCACTGCCTCAGCAGTACAGAGGAGGAGAGCAATCAGCAAGGGAAACAGCTGAATTATTTCAGCAGCTGTAAATTATGTGTTCTCGCTTCCCCTCCTCTGAGTCCATGTTCGACTGTGCCCCACGCCTCCACACTGAACTTGGGTCTGTCAAGTATCTATGTCAACTACAGTGACCAAACTTGAGTTTAAGAAGCAATATTAAAAAGTATTAATTAACTGATATTTAAATAACTGTGTTTAATGTCAACAAAATCACACTTTAACTTTAAACATCCTTTAGTCTATTAGTTGCTTAATTAAATGCCTTAAGATCCTTGGACACTGGCAAAGAGCACACTGCCCTGGGGAGCTGTTCTCAGGCCCTGGCCTTGCAGGCTGTGGAAGAGGAGGAGCCCAAATCCCTGGGGACATGCCAGGAGAGGCCTGGTTTTCTTCTACAGTCTCCTAATGAGGTGATTTCTCTTCACAGCTCTGCTAGTCTCCATAGGGCAGCAAGAACATGACAAATAAACACATTCTGAGCATGGAAAAGTGCCAAACCAGGCTACAATTTATTTTTTTAAAGTGCGTTTTAAAAAAAAAAGCACACATAAACCCAAGAGAGTTATTTTCCCATCTGGTATCTGTTCTTCTTAAGAGTGGTATATCACGAAACATTCAGGCATGTGTACAAGGGGTACACAACAGGATTTGTGACAGCAGGTAGGGTCAGGAGGCCATGCAAGATGCCACCAACCAAATCCCAGCCTGCCAGGAGTCATCAGCCTGCAACTGACAGGGGTATAGTTCGGCCAACAGCAGCGTCCTAGACTGGAATCTGCAAAGGGACTCTGGGTTCCAGTGAATGAGCTTGTGATGGGGATGCCAGAGGGACCCCAGGAAGTCTCTCCTGTCACAGTAGGCTCCATGGGGACAGCTTGCCAGCCAGCCTTCTCACTGAACCAGATTGCTGAAAGGGGATGACATGCCAGCTACCTGCCCAGGTAAACAACATCCCGGAAATAGTCTGTCTCACTAACTGTCTCACTAACTCCAGGCAGAACACATTCAGCCAAGTATCAGTAAGTATTTGCGGCCCACATTTTGGGCAGTAGATGCACTGAACCCAATCCCACTGGGTCATGAGTAAGAAAACATCATTTTAAGAGCAACAGGGTATAAGAGATGCCAAGTGGCCCTCTCTTACCTCACCCTTATAGCAGGGGCCCCAGTTCTTTCTAGTTTCCTTACAAAACCTACCACCTCACCTCTTGGTTGTTCTTACTTTTTTGTCTCTGTCACTCAGAACCTCCCTACACCTTCTATTTTGCCTACAGGGTTTGCCCTCCTGCAAAGTAGGAGGCAATTCTTTCCAATTATTCCATCCTGTTTTTCACTGCTCAGGGATTCCTCTTGTGGCAGCTCTCCTTAAAACAGCCACTGCAGCCCCTCCCTGGTAATGCCAGCAGAAAACACTGGGTAGACGAAGATTGGTTAATATTATAAACTCTCACCCTGAAAGGCAACCACTCTCATAAACAATGAGGCACAGCCCTGGCCTCAGAGAAGCCAGATATCTGGGGTATAGCTCACAAAAATGTGAAGAGCATCCAGGAAAAAAAAAGCACACTATGCCCACGCTACCTAGACACACTACTCATTTACTTACTACCTGTGGTTCCACAGCCATGCCAAAGCCATTTCAGCCCCAGATGAACAGTTATCAGCCATGCCACTCCAGAAAAAAATATTTTGCAAAGACCTGGTACACTCTCCCATACAGGAAAGTTTCCAAAACAGCAAAAATGTGTGCACCATGAAAAGATGAAGAAATTCATACTGCCTACTAGAGAATATATATCCAGTTGCCACCCCAAACACATCAACAATCAGAAGATTATTCATCCTTTAGCACACATTTGTCAAGACTTGCTGCAGCCCAGACATGTGCCAGGTGCTAAAGATACAAAAACTAAGTAAATGGGGGTCCTGTCCTCCAGGAGCTTCCAGACAGGCAACAGAGATAGATGAGTAAATCAGCAATTACAGCAAGTGTGGGGTTGAAATAGCCCTGGCAGAGATGACTCTGAGGCAGAAGAGAACAGACATCTTCATCAGGAGATTGGGGACAAGGAGGATTTCCGGGAAGAGGTGAGCTCTGAAGATTAAAAGAGGAAAAGGAGTTAGCCAAATAAAGACAATGAGAAAGCTCCTAGGCAGAGGCAAGAGTGCTTTTTTGAAGGTCTGGAGGCATGAAACTAGGAAAATGCATTTATTTCGACAAATGTATGCTGCAGCAAAGGGCTTATGGGGAACAGCATGATATACAAGAACTTTCTTTGCCAGACAGATTAGATAGGTTTCAAACACACAGCTCATTGCACTGTCTTGGCAAATCTCTGGAATCTCTCTCCTTTTCAGAATTGCCCTTAGTGAAAGGGAGATGGAAGCCTGCTATCTGAATAAAAGGGTTACTATAGTTTGTGAACTCTGCTTACGAACTCATTCCTTTACTTGGCAGTTCAGTAGTTTGTTAACTCTTGCAAATTCCCAACTTCTATTTCCATTAATAGAAGGAGCCAAGAAACAATCTAGAGTTAGACTGCATCACCCACCCACAGTGGCCTAAAACCCCAGTGAAAAACTTGAACGGGAAAGCAGCCTGCCTGAGATTCTAGGCAGTTTTCTGCCACCTCTTCCTGGAGGATATGGCTGCTGTACTCTCCTTTTGTATGTTTCATACTCAACAAATCCAAAGCTGAGCTCCTGCTCTTCCTTCCACACACTTCATCCTCCCCTAGGACTGCCTAGCTCTACTGCAGAGACCTAGGAGCTCCTGACACCTCCCTCTTCCTTTCCCACTTTCTCTCTACCCTCTGCCTGTACATCATCAACTACTGTCAATTCTGTCTACTAAATATCTCCCTTCCCCCAATGCTCCTGCGCCCAAGCTCAAATTGCTACAGTCACTCCCATCTCTCAGGTGAGAGCAAACCTGCAGGCTTTCAATGAGGCCAGACCCCAGCACAATGAGGAAGGTGAAGACAGACAGCTTTAATGAACCTCTTATTTGCTTAGCCCAGGTCTTCTAGAATACTCAATATCCAGTCTCCTGAGCCCCTCCTAAAGGGTCTCAATAAAGGCCACTTTCTTCTTCAGAAGAAAAGAGAGGGCTGGTGCAATGGTTCACACCTGTAATCCTAACACTCTGGGAGGCCAAGGAGGGAGGATCACTTGAGGCCAGGAGTTCCAGACCAGCCTGGGCAAGAGCAAGACCCCAGCTCTACTAAAAGGAGAAAGCTTAGCCTGGCATAGTGGCATGCACCTGTAGTCCCAGCTACTCAGGAAGATGAGGCAGGAGGATCCCTTGAGCCCAGGAATTTGAGGTTGCAGTGAGCTATGATGACGCCACTGCACTCTACCCAGGGTAACAGAGCAAGACTCTGTCTCCAAAAAAAAAAAAAGAGAGAGAGAGAGACACCCAAGAAGCCCATTCAATAGCAGTAGCAAGCTACAATGTGGGCTACAGGAAAGGTCTATTGCCTGCATGAGTCCTTTGGAAATGCCAACCTTTGGGAGCCCAGAGCCCAAAACCAGACCTTCAATTATAAGAATCAAATCCTAGGGAAAAAGCTTGGCTCTCCACAGCCCCGCCCCTCACAGCCCATGGAGATCTACTACAGCGATAGCCAATAAGTTTAAGAGTCTTCATCCCTACTCCCTCCACTACTTTCCCTTGCCATATGGAAAACCATTTGGTAGAACCATTTGCTTCCACCAAAGCAAGCGGAATAAGTCAATTTTCAGGAGGAGGACATTGGTACACTGGAAATCTATTTTCCAAAAAAAGAACAAAATAGGTATTAAAGAGGAAGGAGAGATCTGACCATGCCCATCCAGCCTCAACTCAATGCAAATCCTCCCTTTACCCCATTCCCTACCACTGGCCCTCACATCAGCCCAGAAGGAATAAATGTTGAATGAATGAACCGATGAAGAAATGAATATACAGCAGGCTGAGGAGCTAGAGGAAGGAAGCTACAGGAGAAAAAGAACGCCCTGCTCAACACTGTCCTTTTATTCATTCAGACACCCCTGAGTACCTGCTATGTACCACGTACCTGTGCGAGGTGCTGGGAACACACAGGCACGCACCAACTGCAAAAGAGAGGAAGGGCAGAGAGAAGCACTCTCCTCCATCTCCCAGGCATGGCATCTTTCCAAAGGCCACTTTAAGAGCACCTCCTGTTTTCCTGACATTGAAGCCATGCCTAAGGGCCCACATGCAAATAAAAACTTCACTTTTTATTCTATCCAGTACTTTGGGGCCTTTTTTAAGGAAAAACTCGTCATTCATTTATCTCCTTGATTAAAAATTGATTTAATTTGGCTTTCATTAGGTAGGTACAAGGGGAAAACATACAGATTCACAGAGATGACTTGCCCAGCAACAGGACTGTGATGAGCTCCAGAGACTGCACAGTTGGGTCTCAACCTACCACCAAAGAAAAAAAATTTAAAAGCTCACAACCTGGAGCGTGAGCTCCAGCCAAAGGAATTATCTTCACACAAGCATTTCTGTCGGATTTTTGGTTAATGGAAAAAACTTTCAAAAGAGAAGGAAAGGAAACCCCAAGGATATTTAACACATAACTTAGAATTTCTATATTTTTCAAATTCCCTTGCAGGGAGAAAAGGCAAGTCTTTATTTCTCAAGCCTACTTTTCAAAACTTTTCTCATTGATTTCACATTGTCATAAAATTTTTCAATTTGTAGAGAGCATGGAACAGAGGAAGGTGCAATGGCTGAGGAATTTTAAGCTGCTATGAAGGGGCTCTGAGGTGAGAGCAGGAAGAGCTGCAGCAAAGGTAGGAGCAGCTGTCCTGAAAACACCACACGCTCAAACACCAGGGACTCAGGCCTGCGCCAGCCACGCTCCCCATCATGCTTCAGACTCCTGTGCTCAGTGAGTGATTTGGAGCAAATGGTCTGCAAAATCAAAGGATCCTGGGGTAAAAGATCAGCAAGTTACAAGTACACACCTTGATTAAATGTTACAGGGATTATTCTGTAGCCAGAACATGAATTTGACCCTATCCTCCCCTCTGCTTGAAACCATTCAATGGTTTTCTAGGACCCTCAGGATAAAGGCCAAATTCCACACCCGTGCCCTCCACCATCCACTCCAGGTTAACATCTGCGTCTCCATCTCTTTCCGTTCGCCGTCTACAGCCATAATACAGCTTTTTCCCAATGCTCTAAGACATCTTGTCTCCCACCTCCAGGCTTTTGCACATGTCATTCCCTCTGCTTGGAATGCCATTTCCCCTCCTCTTTATCTGACAAATTCCTACTCATCCTAAAGGCTTCAGCTTAAAAGACAATTCCCCTGGGAAGCCTTCCCCAACCCTCCGCGGTAGAGCAGAATCGGTGCTGCCAGAGCACCCGTACTTCCCTGATCATAGCACTTTCTACACTTTCTTACACAGTTGCCCTTCTCCCTTGCTAGACCTTAAGCATCATAACGACAGGGACCACATCCATTCTGCCCAACTAGCTCACTGTCTGACACAGAAGAGACGTTTAATGATACATTCGATACATTCTTGAGGGGCGATTTAGAGTCCGTGTCAGGCTCACTTCTCAGTTCTATCCTGATTCACCCCCAAGCCAGTTATGCACTTGCCACCCAACCCCCCACACCAACCCCTCACATTTCAGTCTTCAATGGATGGCTCACCCAGGCCTTAGCCTTAAGCATGTTCGTCAGCCATCTGTTGCAGCACTTGCTCTGTGACGGACACAGTGTTAAATAACAAGATGCAGAAGTGACTAAGCTCCCTCTCCGGCCTTGTAGGAGGAAAGGGGCATATAAACGAATAATCACCACTAGCATGACAAGTGTCATAATGGCGAGATACATGCAGTGCAGGTGGAACAGACAAAGGGGCCTCAGAGTTAGACCACTCACCCCTGTGCTCCCCTTCCCCCAGTGTTCCAAGCGCACTGCACTCTGCCCGTCCTCATTCTCAACTGACAGAAATCCTTCCGGTGCTCTTTCCCTGGGTGTCTAGCCCAAAACAGACTTCTCCGGGCTAAGTCCCCTCTCTGTTCCAGATTAATTCAAATTATTTCTGGCTTCTGCTTTCTCACATTCCTTCGGTTCTTTTCCCAGTCATCTCACTCACATACATCCCTGCCTCGTGCCCTATCCTGAGCCAACTTGTCCAAACTACTATTTTTCCATCTCCTCCTTCACACGTCAGGGATGATTATTTGGCATTTATAGAACATCTGCATTTACACAAAGCATATGTAATAGTCCCTATCTATAATGAAGAAGGGACTCACGAGGCCAAAATACCAGAAAAAAATTAAATGCAAATAAACCATCACCAACACAGCCTTCCTCGTCTACTACTGCTTCGTTCAGATCCAAGTGCTAGGGCATAATGGCCCCCAAGAGGATGTCCCCAATTCTATTACATTTCCAGGGAGAATACAGCACCCCTCATTCACTAGTGCCCAGGAACTGAACCCCCCAGCCTGCCCCTTCAGTCTCCCTGAATGCTAAGGCCACTGTACCCAGCGACATATTCATTTAATCAACATGTACTAAGCACTCCTGTGAGCCAAGAACCATGTCCCCCACAATGCTGCACACAATGTCCTGTACATCAGACACTTGAATAATATCTGTGACTGCATCGCTGATAAGAGGAAACCATATGAGCCTCTCTTGCCCTTTGCCCAGGAATACCCCAGAGCAAAAAATATTGTGCTATAGCCTAAGGTCAGAGCTCCTCTCGCCCCAAAAGCCTCTTATTCATCTAAGTCCAGAGCAGGGAGACCTTTACCCCAGCTAAGGAGATGTTGACACAGCCCTGCCATCACCATGCCAAGGGAGCTGGAGAAACCAGTGTTGTAAAACACCCTTTTAATCAAGTGACTTGTCTCCTGTTAGTGTAGATTTAGGGGGAAATTTTCTCAAGGAACTAGAAATAAATGGAGGGGAAGAAAGGAACAGAAACTAATGAACATAGTAATTATCCCCCAAAGTTGCAAATCAGAACAATTCTTCACTTGAAGACAAGTATGAAAAACAAGATTAAAATGCTTCAGGGATGTGTTTGTGCAACAGCAGGTAATAGAATAGATAAAATGTATTTACAGTACCTCACTGGGGACACGTACCTTTTGGCTAATAGCTAACAGATACTAAACACCACTGTAAAAATAATATTCTTCCAACCTTCATTACAGAGTTACAATTATCCATGGGAAAGCAGCAAAACAGCAAAGTATTTTGAATGGTAACTGGGAATAATTCCAGAGTCCAAGTTTATTCTTAAGTGTCTAGGCACAAGTGGGTATAAGCCAAGTTATACCCCCTGTATTAGTCTGCTAAGGCTGACATAACAAAATACCATAGACTGGGATGGGCACAGTGGCTCACACCTGTAATCCCAGCACTTTAGGAGGCCAAGGTGGGAAGATCGCTTGAGGCCATGAGTTCAAGACCAGCCTAAACACCACATTGAGACCCTGTCTCCATAAAAAATTTTTAAAAGTTAGCCAGGCATGGTGGCACGCACCTGTAGTCCCAACTACACAGGAGGCTGAGGCAGGAGGATCACTTGAACCCAGGAGTTTGAGGTTGCAGGAGCTATGATGACGCCACTATACTCTAGCCGGGGCGACACAGTGAGACTCTGTCTCAAAAAACAAACAAACAAAAAAAACATAGACTGGTTGCTTAAACAACAGAAATTTATTTTATTACAATTCTGGAGGATAGAAGTCCCAGATCAAGATTCCAACTGATTTGGTTTGTAGTGGGGGTTCTCATCCTGGTTTGCAGATGGCCACCTTCTTGTAATGTCCTTACATGGCCTTTCCTCAGTGTGTGTGGGGAGAGGGGCCAGAGGGGTGAGCTCTGTTGTCTCTTCTTTATAGGGACACTAACCCTATGGGATCAGGGTCCCATTCTTTTGACCTCTTTGTTTGCTTGAGACAGAGTCTCACTCTGTCACTCTGGGTAGACTACAATGGCATCAGCCTAGCTCACTACAACCTCAAAGTCCTGGGCTCAAGCAATCCTTCTGCCTCAGCCTCCTGAGTAGTTGGGACTACAGATACACGCCACTGCACCGAGCCAATTTTCTATTTTTAGTAGAGACAAGGTCTCGCCCTTGCTCAGGCTGGTCTTGAATTCCTGACCTCAAGCGATCCTCCCACCTTGGCCTCCCAGAGTGCTAGGACTACAGGTGTGAGTCACCATGCCCAGCCCTTATGACCTCACTTAACCTTAATTACTTCCTTACTTGGGATTAGGACTTCAATATATGAATTTTGAGGAGACACAACCATTCAGTCATTAACACCCCTTGAAGTGAAAGATCTGTTCCCAAAGACTAGCCCAGGCACTGAGAAAGGAAAATGGAGGACTGGGTAAGAGGTGGCCTTGGAGATACCTGCTGACCATAGGGAGTGATGGCCAAAGATCGCAGGGTAAAGCGGGCCAAGGTGGGCACGAGGGGGAACTATCCCAGTCAAATAATCTCTTAAGGAACTATTCCTCTCCCTTTCACAGAAGATGGCTAAATAATAATAGTAATAAAATACATATGTATGCATATATAATAATAATACTCACTGGATACCAGGCTCCAATTACATACCTGGCACATTGCCAAATGCTTAGCATATAAGATTTTTTTTTTCAGTCTCATGACAATTCAGTATAGAGATATGATCATCATTTTTATTTTACAGATAAGAAAATAAGCTCACACAGGTGAAAGTCACTTGCCTGGGGTCACCCAGTATGGTAGGCAGAATAATAGCCCCCCAAAGATATTAGGTCCTAATCCCTAGAGCCTGTAAATGCTACCTTATAAGGAAAAAGGGTCTTTGCAGATATGATTAAGTTAAGGATCATAAAATGATCATCCTAGATTATCTGGGTAGGCCCTCTAAATACAATCACAAGTGTCCTTATAAGAAAGAGGAAGAGGGAGATTTCACACAGACACAAAAAAGAAGGTGATATGACAACAGAGCAGAGAGACATTTGAAGATGCTAGCCTTGAAGACTGGAATGATGTGGCCACTGGCCAAATCAATGCTGTTAGCCCCCAAAAGCTGGAAGAAGCAAAGAACAGATTCTGCCCTAGAGCCTCTGGAGGGAGCACGGCCCTGACAACAAATTAATTTTAGCCTAGTGGTACTGATTTCAGACTTACGGCCTCCAGAACTGTGAGACAATAAATCTCCTGTTTTAAGTCAACAAGTTTGGTTAATTTGTTACAGCAGCCACAGGAAACTAATACATTCAGCTAGTAGTGGCAAAGCCAGACTTTGAACCTGGATCCTGTGACTCCAGGCCTGCATTCTTGAGTCTCGTGCCTTCTTTTCTGCATACAGCCTCCCCAAGCCAGACCTGTCCACTGCATGACAGGTGACCCCACCAAGAACTGAAGCAATCGGCACTGACAGCTCCTCTGCTGCAGAGCCTTCAGATAAGCCTCTCCTTTCTTCCAACATCACAGCAAAAGCTTACCAGTGGCTGAAGCAACATCTTAGTGTTCTGATTGAGGGAGCAATAGGGAGAGAAACAGCCCAGAATCCAACATCTTCGTGAGAAAGCAACTCAAACTGTCTAACAAAGGTTTTCATCTAATTTTTGTTTGTATTTAACTGTTTTTCAAATCATTGAGAAGGTCTTGTCGTTCTGCTCCATCCAACCCACAATTTATTCTTCCCCACACAACCATGTTTGGGATGTACCAGCCTACGAGTAGTTCAGTTTCTCCTCTTCCCTGAGGAGGACTGCTGTTCACCACTTTATGACTCCCCAGGGACACTGAGAGAAGGAGTGAGCTACCCTGAACCCGTCTCTCAAAGTTTTCAGGATGAGTGGGGTTTGTTTGTTTTTTAGAGACAGGGTCTTGCTCTCATCACCCAGGCTAGAATGCAGTGACACCATCTGGCATGATCATAGCTCATTGGAGCTTTGAACTCATGGGCTCAACAACCCTCCTGCCTCAGCTTCCCAAGTAGCTGGGACTACAGGTGCGTGCCATCACATCCAGTTAATATTTTCTTCTTTTCATTCTTTCTTTTTTTTTTCTCTCTCTCTCTCTTTTTTTTTTTTTTAGAGACAGGGTCTCACTATGTTGCCCGGCTGGTCTCAAACTCCTGGTCTCAAGCAATCCTTCTGCCTCCGCCTCCAAAGTTGCTGGGATTACAGGCATGAGCCACCAGGATGAGTGTTGGCGTAAGTAAGCTGATGCAGAGGTGCTTTGAGTTAACAATCCTGGAATTAATAAGCAAGCTAATAAACACATTGTCAGCACAAAGGTACAGCATCCCAAAATGCACTTTTTGAACATATTCTGACAAGTATGGTTCAGCTTTAATTATTTATAACACTTCAAAATGCAGGTGGAGAAACGGTTTATTTTGTAAAATTAATGATGTCTTGGTAATGGAGGACACTGTGGCTATTAAATCTTTGCAGAGCCAGTAGAACCAGTTTAGGGTTTCTGGGAAAACAATCAGTTTGGTGGATTAACAAAGGGAAAGACTTGAACTTTACTAAGGTAGTAAAACAATAGTACTGAGTACTTATTAAAGTACTAAGAGGTTTTTTTTTGTTTTTGTTTTTGTTTTGGAGACAGGGTCTTGCTCTGTCACCAGGGCCCAAGTGCAGTGACATCATCATAACTCAATGAAACCTCAAAGCTCCTGGGCTCAAACGATCCTTCTGCCTCAGCCTCCCAAAGTGCTAGGATTACAGGTGCAAGACAATACGTCAGGCCTCTATATTTCTTTTTGCTAGATGCTTTTCCTCTCCTTCAACCCCATATCTTCCTTCAATATTCTTCTAGCAACTTGCTACCTTCTTTTCTCTTGCCAAGAAGATTCAATCTGATTTTCCATCAGTATCCCAAAATAACAATTACAGTTAACATTTAGAGATTACTCACTCACCAGACACTGGGTTCACAACAACCCTATGTCACAGGTATCACCATTACCCCTTATTACAGACACAGAAGCTGAGATCAGAGGGGTTAAGCCACCGTGCCAAGGTTACAGAGCTAATCAATGGCAAAGCCAGAATTAGAAAGCAGGTCTGACCCCAAAACCCAAACTCTTAACTACGATATCAAACTGCATGCCTCCCAAATGAATGGGGGTTAGGTGGAGGCTTAATACTGTCACCTACAGAAGACCTTAAGGAGACAAATCTACACATCTTTGGCTTGAGTTTCTGAAGTGCTCAGAAAGACTTGCAAAAATGCTCTTATAACAGTCCAGAAAATTTCTTCCATTCCTCCCATCCTCAGACAGAATCATCTGGAAAATACAGTTACTCTATAAGAATCCTTGGAGGAGGGAAATGAGTCTAGAAATGAAATCAAGCTTACCCCCTTCCTCAGATGAACCCAAACCCCCAGATTTAGCAGAACCTGAAGGGAGGCCACCCCTGCTTCCCCCACCTGCCTGAATCTCAGCAGACTGTCGCCTGGTCATTCCACCACCAGGGAAATAATGAAGAGTCCCCAAGTGTGGGAGAAAAAAACCAAAAAATAATGTAAACAGAAAAAGAATAAGAAGAGAACAAAGCTCAAACCCCTATCTTATTATTTATCTTCAGGTTCTGATTTTTTTTAAGCTTCTTATTAAAATATTCTGGCTCCAAATTAGTTTTCTTTGCTTAGTTCTAATTATTGCTTTGGCTCTCTTCAAATAGGCCCCCAAAGACGTTCAAAAAATGTAACTGAAAGGTCAACTTGTTCCATGGGAACTGCAGAGAGACTTCCCGATATCTAAACTCTAAAATGCTATTTTGTAACTTCATAGGATAATGCCCCAGAATTAATCATGGTCAGGAATTCTCTATTTCCCCTGGCAACAGAGCTAATGGAAGCTGTGGGGTGGAGGGGAGGCGCAAGAGGAAGGAAAAGATGGTGTTGAAGGAGGAAATAAAAGCCCGCATCTTCTCATTTAGCAGCATGTACACAAAACAGGATCCCAAATTCTGCCCAAATCACTAGCCTAGTGCTGATGCCATCAAATTCCAAAGCTACATGTCACTACATGACACTGTTCTTTCTGATGGGGGACAGGCTAGGAGGTAAAGAACTGGGGCTGCAAAGCAAGGGAATGGAGAAGAAATGTAAACCATAAATTAAGGCCGGAAGCCCTGATGCTTCTCCCGTCAGAAGCTGGCATGGCAGGACCGAATCAAGTTTCTGAAAGGCAAGACCATGAAAAGTGATGTTAAAATGAATTGAGAGAGAAAATGGAAAAAGATCAGAGGAGAGGAGAGTCTTACTGCCCCAGGTTTTCAATTTGTCTGTTTTCAGAGCTGAAGCTCCAAGTAACAGATTTTTTAAGGTCTAAGAGCTTTGAGGCCTCTTGGAAAGCCTCTTTCAAAGTCTCCCAAATTTTGCTGCAATGGAGGGTATTTGCATGAAAGAGGATGAGTTTCTCTTAGGATGCCTATTCCTTACAACACGGTTGTGTGCGTGTGTATGAATGCACATGCAACAGAAGGAGAGATGTGCGAGCTGTTTCTACCACGGCAGTCTACTATTCCATCAGATGCACAGGTGAAGAATATGGAAATCCTTGCGAACACCAAGGTTGGCAACTGGTTTTGAAGAAGTTCTCAGATTTCAGGAAAAAAGAGGAAGTCAATACAAATCAAAATAAAATAGTAATTTTGTTGTTTACTTTTTAACAACAAAAAACAATCTTAAAAAGATTTTTTTTAAAAGGTAACCTCATTAGGCATCACAAAACATGCCATTACCATCCCGGAAGGTCAGAAGGCATCTCCAATTTGGCGACTCTCTGGCTGATCCACCTCTACATGACACAGAATCATGAAAGATGGTCAAAATGCGAGAGGAGAGCATAATGGTGCCGATTATTTTATTGTCTGTGATGTTATTTTTATTTTTGGTGAGACAGGGTCTCAGGCTACTGTCCAGGCTGGAGTGCAGTGGCGTGATCACGGCTCATTGTAACCTCCAACTCCCAGGCTCGAGTGATCCTCCTGCCTCAGTCTCCTAAGTAGCTGGGACTACAAGCACACACCACCATGCCCAGCTAACCTTTTTATTTTTTTGTGGAGACAAGGTCTCACTATGTTGCCAAGGCTTGTCTTGAACTCCTGGCCTCAAGTGATCCTCGTGCCTCAGCCTCACAAAGTGCTGGGATTTACAGGCATGAGCCACCACACCTGGCTGCATTTTACCCATCCCAACCACATTTCTATAATCACAAAAAACCATGTTATAACCTGTGGGGTGGAAGAGAAGGAGCCTAACATACTACCTACAACCCTGGCCAGAAGATAGTTATGAAAATTTCTGAAAGAAAATACTCCTTTGAACAGGAATTGCAGAAACAACATAGGGGCCAGGAAATAGAGCAAGTGAGGAAAGATTAAAGGAATAAGGATCATCATTTAGCACAGAAAAAACTGAAGAGGGGAGGTGAAAGAATTGAGGGGAGGCTTGATAATGATTTTAGAGCCCAGAGAAAGTTGCTTCAAAGAGCCACTCACTGTTCTACCAAAAACCCACCTTCTGGCTCCAGAATCTTTAAATATCTGTCTTCCTAGCTTACAGTTGAAATTCTTACATAAATAAAGGAGGAGGGGCTCACATCTGTAATCCCACAACTTTGGGAGGCCAAGGTGGGAGGATTACTACAGGCTGGGAAACATAGTGAGACCTCATCTCTACAAAAAAGTTTAAAAGTAGCTAGGTATGGTAGCAGGCACCTGTAGTCTCAACTATTTATGAGGCCGAGGCAGGAGGATCGCTTGAGCCCAGGAGTTTGAGACTGCAGTGAGCTATGACTATACCACTGTACTCTAGCCTGGGCAAGACTAAGATCGTGTCTCAAAAAATAAAAGGGGGCCGGAGCTTCACTAAAAGTGGACTTTTAGATAAGTTCAAACATAAAGAGTATAGGATAAAGGATGGTCAGTAACTAAAGCAACATAAGACAATGACTTTTGGAACAGTAGCAA